>JAGFPH010006036.1:72377-85638 GCA_018207615.1 Philaenus spumarius | reverse complement strand
CCTGTCAGTTCATTATCCTCTTCCCTTGCTATTCCACCCCACCCTCAGGGGCGGACTGGCCCGCCGGCCCACCGGCCAACGGGCCGATGCGCCTTCTTTGCATCCTCGTCCAAAATTATTCGTAAAATTCAAAGAATGAGCCGAGACACATTTCTAGAAAGCGAGACGAAACTCAGCGTAAGAATTTCGGGAAAACATAAAGTATGGTGTGAGATCTGTAGTTGACACTGTCAACAAGCGAGAGCAAAGCAGCTCTCCTATCTCGTACGTGTACCTACTACAGACTACCAATCTGTGGTCTAAGCGACTTAAAAAAAGCTGGCCGCTTCCCGCGCCATTTTACGCCGAAACCGAATAATAACTTCACAGCATCGGTGTCGTCTGTCGTGTCGTAAACCGTAGTAACGAAAACGTAAAACTTTAAAGTGTGTGAAGAATGTGAGCTGTAAATTATTGTGTCTCTTTTATTTTAAACTTAATTTGAGTCAAACGCTTCAATTTATTTGGATATTCATTACACAGGATACATGCACGTAAGTATAATCACTACTTTTATAAATTTAAATTAAATTTGTGTATTTTTCGACTTCATCATTACACTGTAGAAGTTAAACAGTATTTTTATTTGTGGCGAAGGATTATTAATTATGATTTAAATAGGCACTTTGGCAATAATTGGGTCAAATTTATTATGGTTTGGTACATATAGCCAGCCAAAAATATCTTCGTAGTTCTATCTAGGGTAAAATTGATTTTTCGTTTGCAGAAATAGGTTAGGTAGGTCTACTTTATATTTGCCCATAGGCTATCCTAGGACTATTTGTATTGAATTGAACTTTAACTTATGTTTTAAAAATAAAATTTTTATAACATCACCCTTATCGGTAATTGTTTACTAACACTTTGTCAGAACCAAATCGTAACATATTGAGATATGTTTCGTATTTATGTATCCTAACAATGTATTGACAGCCCGAAAAAAATAAATTCACCAAAAAAAAATATAGACTTAAGTTCTAACTTATAGTCTCTAATCCCAGTATGTTTCAAGCAAATATCCCATATTTATCTATATATATACTGGGTGTTGAAAAAGTCTGAAACCGGTTTAATATTTCGTATATAAAGATAATTTTAAGGTAGATGTGATTGAGGAACCTACTCTATGTAAAAATACTATTTTATTAAGCTTTCAAAAAATTTATCCGCAGTTTTGGATCCGATATTTTGAATGTAACTTTGTTTTTTTAAATGGGTAGGTGATCATGTGATACATCATTTCAATGTAGAATTTCAAGAGAAGATAAACGGTGAAAATTTCACATCCATATCTTTAACCGATTAAAAAAGGCGACCAAAAAACAAGGAAATCGTGTTTTCCGATTTTAACCCATTTTGCTGTACTATTTTTTTTAATACTAATTAATTACTATGCTTTTTGGATTTAGAATTTAAATAAGCTTTCAAACGATATGCCACACAACGATATTTGGGAGTATTTAAAATATTTGTGTATCAGCCATTTTGATTTTTTCAAAAATGATGTTTCAACCAAATATCGTTGTGTGGCATATAATTTGAAAGCTTATTTCATTATAAATCGAAAAATAATAGTAATTAGTATTATTTTTTAATAGTACAGCAAAATGGGGCAAAATCGGAAAACACGATTTCGTTGTTTTTTGGTCGCCATTTTTAATCGGTTAAAAATATGGATGTGCAAATTTCACGGATGGTTTCTCTTGAAATTCTACATTGAAATGATGTAAGACATGACCACCTTCCTATTTTAAAAAAACAAAGTTATATTCAAAATGGTGGATCCAAGACGGCGAATAATTTTTTGAAATCTTAATAAAATAGTATTTTTACATATAGTAGTTCTTCAATCACATCTACCTTAAAATTTTCTTCATATACGAAATATTAAACCGGCTCCAGACTTTTTCAACATCCTGTATTTATATATTCTAACAATTAATTAACATAATTCAAGGCCCGGAAAAAGAAATACGAATTAGTAACTTACTTTAAAAGTCATCATCTGATGAAGAACTAGTGTCGCTTTCTGACGGTTCATCACACGTTATTGGAGATTTACTTTCGTCGATGTATAGCTGTCAAATTGCCTTATCTTACCTTATCTTGTTTACTGTTCCGGATTTTCAAACGTGCCTATTTCTCTATTTCAGTAAAATCTTTGGGAAAACTTCGTAACGAGTTTGAATTTGAAGATGTCAAGAAGGTCGCTAACAGATTTGTGTCTTTCATGACTGCTTCCATCAACAAAAAAGTAGATGAAGACCATTCTTTAGATGCAGACAAATTGTGCATTGAGACAGAATTGAAAAAAACGTATATGGTGATTGTGACATAAATGAAGATGCTTTTGTCAACTCAACTGAAGAGGACTAATTCAGGATAAAAGTGTATTGTGTCATTGAACTCGAGATTGTCAGATAAAAAATACTTAGGCCTATATTCGACCCTAGAAGATTTCCTGCATTTAAGAAAAATGGACTGAGACCAAATACCTTGGACAAAATTTGAACATTGGTACAAAATGTAGACAGATAAAAACTGAAAGAACTTTAATACTCGTTTGAAGTATTGTCTGATTTAAACTTGACAATCGAAGAAAGTTTTTCAGATTAAAATCTAATAATGAGTCGAGCAATGATGAATCCGATGAAGAGGAAAATAAGACTTGCTCTAATACATCAGAATGCAAGCAGTGTTCAATGTGATATATGAGTAGGCTCTAAAGCATGTACTCTGTATCATTCCCTGAACTGAACTGGTCTATAAGTTTATTTTTATCATCCCTTTGACACAAGTTAACTGTTAGAGAACATTCTCTACACTCAAATTTGTAAAATCAAGACTTCGAGCAAACTTGAACCAAGATAATTTAGAGGCTCTTATATCTTACTTAGAGGGCTCTATCTTAATCCAAATAGAAAGAGAGAGGACAATCACTTTCTTAGACAATGATGTTGTGATAGCTAAGATGTGTGAAAAAAGCGAGAAAACGAAGGGTCTTTTGATGTATTGAATATACTTTGAACCAGAAGAAAAATCATAACTTAGTAGTTACTATATTTTCTCCCAGCTCAAAGACTTTAAAGTAATTTATAAAATTATTTAATGAAATTTAGCTTTGTAACATGATTTTAGCTGTGTCATTTGTGTAAATAGTTTAGTTGTTGTAAGATATAGGCTACATCACGGATACTAGAATTCTAGTATCCGTGGGCTACATTGTTTTTCAGAATTATCTCATACTTTCATTTCCATCTCTTCATTACAAAATCTGACAAAGTTTTAAGCCTAAACCAAAGCAATCTTGATCAAGTTAAACTTTAAAAAATAATGAGAACAAAAAAGTATCAAAAATAAATTCACAAATGATAGTTTATTTTATTTTCTTAGTCGGCCGTTAAAGACAAATAATAAATTGTCTTTTAAACAACTAGGCTTACAATTTGTACTCAGTCAATGCAAAAATAGTTTAGTCAATAATGAATTGTTATTTTTGTTAACGCATATTTTATGTTAAATTATATCATGGAAAATGCGATGTAAATTTACAGTGCCATTGTACAGCGGTTGCTGGTTGCAAACAAGAAGTACATGATTTATTATATAAATGTAAGGGACAATACAAAATAAATATAATGAGAAAGAACCTAAGAAAATCATTTGTACCGTATTTTATTTACAAATTTACTTTCAGATTAGCATAAAATCGTGTGTATAGGATGTCATTTTCCATACCCTCAGACCTTCTGATATGCGCCTTCAGGCTATTCAAGGTTTACGCCCTAATGAAGGACCCAGTCCGCCCCTGAATGTAGGCTACACATTGCACCTTGTTTTTTAGTAGATATGATTTAGTTAATTAAAACTAAAAAAACTTAAATGTTAAACTTAAACATTTTATTTTTATGAAAACAAAATACCTATATTATAGGCCTACATAGACATTAAGTAATAAGGGTTAATGAATGGTTAGTAATGGAAAACGTTTAGAACATGGTTAACAATGTTTAGAATATGATTAAGAATCCTGGAGTTATAGAATTAGTAATTAAACAACTACTTGTCAATTTATTTTAATATGGTAAATTATATTTGGTATAACAAACTTGTTCTGCATTCAACAAAATATGTCAGGCATAACTTACTATAAAATTACATGATTAATTTACTTGCCTTATTCAATGGTTTGATAAACTTTGATTTTTATAAATTTACTATTAGACCCAGCAATGCTTCGCTATTGCTTGGTTTTAGTTTACAAATATATAGCATACTTAGATTAAATTAACAAACACAATCTAGTGAGTGTATTGAAAAATAAATTTTTAAGTGACTTGTCATTAAAATAAGATTTTTATGATCAGTGCTGGCAGTTGCGCGTTTTAAACATATGGGTGTTTATAATGTTAATGCAATTTATTTTATATGGTTAGCTATCCCATTTTAATTATTATTTAATTTCAAGGGTAGTTATCTTATTTTATTATTTTGACTTAAGTACCGGTAATCGAATTGTAAATGGATTTTTATATCACTTAAGAATAATATTATGCAATTTTGGGTTTTTAGCTTGTAGGAAGATAGTTCAATTTATATTTATTGTATAGGGGTAGCAACCCCTTAGGTTGTAGTAATTGTAATGTCTAAACACTCTTGGCATTATAGATAAACTGTGAAAATTTTAGTGAAATCAGTTGAATAGTTTTTGAGTCTGTAGAAGAAAAAGAAACATTAATTTTTATATGTATTGATTTATCATATGTTCCAATTACAAATAATTAAATTTATATCAGCTGATTTCCTTTGTTAATTGTTTTTTTTTTGTAATAATGTTTCAATAGTGTATGTAATTGAGTATAATAGGATAGAGATTTTTACTTCAAGGTTTTAGATAAATACATAATGAAAATAAAATTTGAAATATTTATGATTACTTTAATAATGATCATACTGTTTAACAATGCTATAATATGTCTTCCATATAAAGAAAGAGGGCCTGACAAAGACAGGTACTAAACTTGTGTAACAATGTTTATATATATCATAATTTATGACAATCATACAATCTGATTTAAAGTTATGAAATTTTAAGATAAACATTTATTTTGCAAGAAACAGCATCAATTACCATATCTTATTTTTATTCCATTTAGCAGTATTTTTAACTGTTTTTCTCTATTGCTCTTAGAAGGAAATATGCAAGTTAACCTAAACGTTTAGGTATGATTGTTGATGATAACACGTCATGTATGTTTTCATTAATTTTTAAAGTAAAAAACCTGTGATATACATACGATTTTTTAGGATTATAATAATTTTTATATTTTATTTTGTTACAAAACCATTGTTAAAATATTTTTTAAATTGTATATGTGTTTGCTAAAGTTGTTGCTGATGTTCTTATCATTAAAATATATTCCAGATTTTAAAATTTATTGTTTAAAAATGTATTTATATTTGTATTTGTGTAAGATACAAGTTTTAATCACATACATTGCTATCAATAATGTATTTGTCAACACATTTATTAATGTGTTCTTTCATTTCTGTTTTAGGCCAAATGAAAGCAATATGTGGAAGAGATTAAATTCTGACGATGAAAGCTGTGACAGAATTCCTCCTTTATCAGAATCGCTTGGTGGAGCAGTGTAAGTGTTTTATTTATTTGTGATTGTGTAAACTTGAAAGTTATGCAGGAAGGCCTACAATCCGATGCTTATTGCAAGGTTTGCAAGATTTTGGTGTATCCAACTTTGAGGATATGTTTTTGTTTAAGCTATATTTTACGAGTGATGAAATTTGCTGTATTAGTTAACACGTTCGCTACCACTATACATAGTAAAATTTTTTAGTAGACATAGACTAGTGTCACATATATGCAAAAGAAGGTCTGCCGCTCATATGCGGTGTTTGGGCTGCAACATTGACGATTTTAAAAGCTAGAAATTGTATATTGTGAATTCCGTTAAATGATCTTTTACGTGGGAACATGAAGACGATAAGTTCTCATGAAAATTACCCCCTTTTCTCACGCAACAATTCTTGGTTGTTTTGTAACTGCCTTTTTATTTTGTGGGAATGTGAATAAGCGAAGTTCTCAGAAAACTTTCTCCCCCCCCTTCCCTGCCAAAAAAAACTTGCTATGTTTCTTGACATAGACTGAATGTTGCTACAAATGCGATGACTTCAAAAATACTGAAAACAGTAAAAAAACAAAAAAAAAAAAACATCTGGTGTGCACATCACACAACTTTCCTTACCAAAATAGATGCTGTATCAATTACCAAATTTTTCGAGCGAGAGATTGATGATACCATTTTCGAGTTAATAGGAGTATCCGTTTCGAAGAAAGCGGTACTAACTTCAAAACGGTTAATCCCACGGACCTGATTTTGGTCTCAATCGATTTCTCACCCCCAAAAATGTCAAGGTCGATACCAAACACGGCTAGTTTAAAAAAAGTCATTTTTGCCCCCAAAAAGGGCGTTTTTGGGGTCAATTTTTGAAAAAATGGAAAAAGTTGAGTGGGGTATCTTTTTTGACATTCTTTTGGACGCTGAATCGAATGAGACCATTTTCAAGTCGATAGGACCAGCCATTTCGGAGATACAAACAAAATAACTTGCGTTTTTGTAATAACTTTTTTCAACGAATTTTTAAGGGTATATAGCGTACATAGCGTGTTAAGGGGGTCTGAGTAGAGTATGTTAGCAAAGTTTAATCAAAATCGTTAGAGGGGTTTTGGAGTAAATACCAAAAATGTGCTAAAAACTGGTCCCACGGTAAGACACCACCTCCGATTTGCTTCAAATTTACATGGGTTTAATTGTTTACGTGTTTGAAGATATCCTGTAAATTTCAGTTCGATCCGTCCAGCCGTTTGCCCTGTGCACTCCGGACACACACACACACACACACACACAGACACACAGACAGACCAATTGCCAAAAATGCATTTTTTGGACTCAGGGGGCCTTGAAACGTAAAGATATTATGAAAACTCGACATCGAATTTTTGGGTCGATCGCAATACTTACCTTACCTAGTATAGGGTAAGGAAAGTAAAAATGACTGAAGTTAACCTCTATATTTCCAAGTTTTATTTCTCTTGTATTTTCTATATGCAGCTAATATTTATTTCCCGCGGATAGTTTTGTTGTTTTTACAGTCAGTTTAACGTTTTCTTTCATAATATGAACAGATTTTGAACACCTCTGGTCACCACTTCCTTAATTTTTACCGAATGATCACGATCAGTATATTTTTAAGACTTAGTGGACTTTCAAGACCTTACTCTTATTACATTCCAACATATGCACTAAAAATTTATGTAATCGTATTAATATGCCTTCACATGGCATTACTGGCTTATTTTCGCGAAGCTATACTAATTTCACCTATATAATAAATGTATTTATGAATTAAATTTTATACATTTGTTGTGCCTAGAATGTTTAACTTAATTCCAGAAAACATAACCTCGACCAATCCCTCTCTGATTTGTGTTACTCGACATTTATCAGCAGCTTTGCTAAGCTTGACTTGGCCAAACTTGCGCCAATGTCAGATGCAGCCCACTTCCATTCACTCCGGACGTACCACCAGGTGATGCAGTGGTTGGTAATCATAAAAATCATTTGGAATGGGGGTGGATGAGAGGGAGCAGAGGATTGGTTGCTGCAAAGATGGCAAGAGATCTCTTGCAAACGCCTCACCATCTGTACTGCAGCTTGGGGCTGCAGAAAAATTTGATTTAACTGTTCCAGCTTGTGAAAATATTGTGCTGGGCAGTCCTGCGAAAACAGACAGCAAATTGTAATCGACCAGGACGATGACGACGACAATGATTTTTCTGTATGAGCTCACAATGAAGACTCCGTGAGACTTTTCAGCCAGAACGACCTCGACTGCAATATTAAGTTCCACTATTTCAAAATATTCATGTGAATTTTCTACTTAAAATATTGTAGGCTAATACACAAATAGAATTTTCGTTAATTAACATTGGTGATTTTTCATATTCATTCTCTGATTTTCTGTGATGTGAATTTTGCTTCTAATGACACTTCACTAATGTTTGCCAAAAGATGGCTACACTACATTTATTTTGTCATTTATACACACAAATATCAGTAAGGAAGTAGTTGAAAGTAGAATGAATGAAAAGAAATGACCAAACAACACTTCTGGACAACTAGGAAAAAAAATACATTTTCCCTTAATTTTACCCTAATTCCTTAATATTGGATATCCCTTCTTAGTTTTTTGGGTAAAAATCTTTTTGAGTGCTAAAATCAGTTCTTCATAGAATTTAAATGATCCAAAGTGACGGAAAAGTGACAATTTTACTGTAATTCCGATTTTACCCCTTCTTTGCTATTTGTTGTGGAAACAAAGTTAGCTAGTGATTCTTTGAGTAAATTTGGTCCTCTACAAGAATGAAAATGGAGAAAATTTGGCTACGATGCACTGTTTAGGAGCAATAAGCCAAAAATTGGAAAAAGTGTTGTTTTTCGGTGTTTTTTTCAAGATGGCGAAAAATTCAGAGATGTGGGAATGATGAAAACTGAGGTTTTCCACTCTCTAACCATCCTGAACATCTAATAAAAAATGCAGAACTATCTGATTTAATGTAGGGTTGAACCCCTTTTCATCCCTTGAACTAATAGTGTTTGTTCTGAATAATAAATGTATTTTTACATGATGGATATAAATAAAGCAGTCTTGCAATAACTTTGATGAAACAAAAACTATTAAAATGATTGATTCAGGATATGACCAGCCTACGCTAGCTTCATTGAAAAGAGACTTTAAACCTTATAGTGCCAGACATTTTGCCTGTTGAGCGTACAAGAAGTGCCAGGTGTAATGTGCCATATGTTGTATCAAGAAGAGCCAAGCCATAATTTATAAACTGTTTATAAAAACTATCATAGTTACTTTATTTATTGAAACTTCTTCATTTTTTTAAGATTTGTTCATAAATTTTACACAATTTCACTAAATTTTGTATTTGTTTCATAGGCTACACTAAATTTTAAAACGACTTACTATAAGTTAATACAATTTACACCTAAAATATATTTTTTTAGCAAAATGTTTACTTACATAAAATTTTGGGATGAATTTCCTGTTTGATCAAAAAGTTTAGGCAGTATGATATAGTTTTTTATATTCACATACAAAATTAATAAACATACCTTCAAAAATAAAGTGTTTATGCTGTTTTCCAAAATATTGTAAGTATACATTTTCGCTCCCGTCTCCAAAAACTATGAAGTAGGCTAATGGCGCACTTCACCCTTTGAACTCCAGGTGGCTATATATCATCACCTATGAATTGTGCGAAAAACCCCAGGGTGACGTTATATCGCCACCATAGATCGAGCGAGAAACCCCAGGTGACGATATAACGTCACCATAGGTTTAGTGTTTTTAAACATGTATAAATAAATATTTCACAACTAGCAGCGATTGTATTATGAAGTTATATTATTTCGATTAAATTATTAACAATTTAAAATATTTTCATGTTTGCTAAACATAGTTTAACAAACTAGAAACATTGCTTACTGCAGCAAGGAGTTGTTTGACAGCACTGAACACTGTACACGCTCAGCTGTTTGTCACTGACAATGCAGTAGCTTCTCGTGTTTATTCCTGTGGTGTTGTCTAACAAGGTTATCTTTCCTCATGTTTATTTTATTGTGAGTTTTGGTTTTAGTGTGTGAAAAAGATTTAAAACTGCTTGCATTAGGTATAAGGATCATGTTATACGAGCGAAGATAGTGCCAAGTTGGTGTAAAATATTTTATCATTTTGAAGTACCGTACACAATAATCACTTTGAAATAAACAATAACCGCTAGAACCAGGACAAATGAAATATTTCTGACCTCTCTGATCGCTGCGCTGCTAGTGTTGATAGCGCTCAGTATAACCGGGTTCAGAGTTGATAGCGCCACGTCGTTAACACGTCAGACCACGGTGCTGGCGGCACCGGCGATCGGTTAACGCGGATTCGCTCGTACATCATGGCCCACGGTATTTCCATTTACCAAATAAAGCGATGTTGAAAATGTGGTGCTATCAGCGCTCGTATAACATGTATCTAATTATCTAAGGAAGGATGTCACCCAGAATGCTTATTGAAGAATGTCTGTATAAGGCCTAAGCCCAGTCATTTTTAAAAAGTAAACTTTTCTTATACCGGTAACTATAAGTGGAAATACAAATATTTCTGTGTTGTTATCAAAAGACAAATTTATATAAATGATTACCACAATATAAAATTAGTGAGTACTTAATTTTTCCTGAGTTATTTATTTCATAAGCTATATCTCAATTTACATGTTTTATTACATGTAGCATTAAATTATAAAAAAGATTATTAAAAGTTTGATATTTGATTTAGAAAGACAATTTTTTTTATATTGCAGAAACATATATTTAGAATGAAATAATATAGCTTCCCACTGGTAAATTTTTCTTCCTTTTTTTTTGTAAAAAATCGTTTTTATTTTATTTTTTTTATTATTATTTAGGAGGTGTACGTTAAAATTGTTTTAATAATTATAAAAACTTTTTTATTGTCTAATACATTTTATTCCTAACAATTTAAGACCTCACACATAACAATAGCACACATATTAACAAAGTTATGAATTTTTTACCAAAACTCTGCAAAAAGCCTCTTAACCTTTTGCGCTCCATAGGCGAATTCAGTCCGACATCGCTAATTTGCCGTTGCGCTCCACTGTCGGACTCATTCCGACACACGTTTTAATATGATTTCTATGTTCCAAACAAGTGTAGAATCTGTGGTTTTCGGTCTAATGAGACTTCAATGTTGTTAAAACAGTTTAGAAACCAGTGACAGAGTATATTTGCTGTTGAATATATTTTATATCTCTCTGAAGTTAAACAGCTGTTTGCCAGTCATGATCAAGAAATACAAGTAGCTTCATCTTTTATCTTGCGCCTTGTAACTTTTGCTTACGCTTTTTCAAGTGGTATTTATTTTTACTGTACGTTATTATTTTGCAGTTTTGTGTAAATTTTGTTAATGTAAATAATGTAAAGATCTTGTTTTTGTTTTATTTTGTGTTGAGAAATGGCAACTGTTTAAACTATACGTTAACATGGTTATGTACCATTATTTCGCAGAAATTTTATTGTTAAAATAAATTTTTGAATAAATATAAATACAATCGACATACTTAAACAGACATATTTCCTGTAAAAACTATTTTTAAAGCTCTAATAATTTTTATTACTACTTCTAAATTCATAAAAAAACATATTTTTTTTACCTAATATATTCTCAAAATAGGCCTACTCAATAAAAAAATGTTGTTAAACCTCAAGAATATTTTTTAAATGATTTATTATGGTCACATTCAGTGTAATAAAGTATTTTAAAAGCTCTAAACTCTATTATTCTTATTTTTAATTTCATTACAAAACAAAAAAATTGATTGATTTTTTTGACCAATTATATTCAAAATAGGCCTACTCAATGAAACATTTTTTATTTAATCTTTCAACAATTTTTTCCTTATTCTCTGTTTTATTCCGAACAAAATGATATATAATAACTTATGTTTACTATTTATAGGAATTTTTTAGCGAATTTACAAAAATAATTCTGCAAACAGTAATATTTTAATTGGAGCTGGTGGAGCAGCCAAGTGTCAAATAAATAGAGTGCAAAAGGTTTTAAGGCTCTGGTATTTTTCGACAGTTTTGTGGTAGTGATGTGTTTGTACACATTTTGGAATTCCAATTTTTTGGTCCGGGGTTAAAAGGGTTAGGATATAATTTCACTATAGTCTGCCAGGCGCACTATGTACTCTGATTGATTAGGCGACCCTTATACACACACTATCACACACTGCCTGTGACCCGACCCTATTTAATAGCTTACTGAGTCTTCCACTGTGTAGTAGTGACTTTTAACTTTTACAACTTGAGGTTGTCGGATAGTTATTTTTCAAATATTGACAGTAAGATGAGAAAAAATGAGTGTAAACACAACATTGGATATAATTTATAGCGAGTTAGCCTCCCAGCAGGGTGACATGATAGGAGCTGTATTCAAATTTCAAACCTTTATTGTGGACACCTCGAATAATTAATGTAAATTTAATGTTAAGGATTCGTAACACATTGTTGTATTGTTAGTTTTTTTGTATAGGCCTACTGACCATATGTCCATATTTTGTAAGATTCTATTTTTAAGCTGGGACCTCAAAAAGCATATTTTATAGAGATAAATACGTTTGCTTACCTAGATATATACTTTACCATAGAACAGTAGTCGAGCCCCAAAAGTTTAAATGACTTCGTCTCAGTTGTATCAGTTACATTCCATATTTTAAGTATATGTAAAATAAAAGCGATAAGCGATATTGTACAAGGATTTTTTGGTATTTGTCATAATTTTATAGTTAGCCTATCTCAAAAAAATACCAATGAAAAGGGAAAAATAATCAAATCCCAATGTTTCAACTTTTTTAATGGCTAGTCATTGGGTCCTTAGCCCCCTGTTAGAAAGTGCGGGTGCGTTAGTAAATGGCCGCCTAATCAGTCGGGTTCCATAACAGAGCGCCTACCAGACTATAGGCCTACGTTGTAAATAAAACTGTCATATGCTTCAAAAACACACAGAGTTATAAATATGTTAAGCCTAAGCCGAGAAAAAGCTGACTCTGTAAAACTAAGAAAAATACTGAATGATTAACTGTAGGGGAGAATAGGGGCGATGGAGAACGTTTCATTATCTCTAATTGAAAAGGAATAATGAATCCCACACTATCCGAGATGTAAAAGTAAACAACAGATGACTAAAAAACTATGAATGCTCTCAGCCACTTGTATTTCAGACAGTTTACTAAAACTACAAATTCTCGCACCAACTTTTATTAAATTTGTTCAACACTGTAATGATAAAAATGCACTGATTTGTGGGAATATTGTTCCTTTCTAAATACAAATATTAGATAATTATTGAACTTCTTTTTGTATTTTTCCAATTTTTTATTATGCGTCATGTAGTTGGATGTTGGCTCTTCTCGCACGTTTCGGCAATATCTGGTAGATCATTGGGACTGAAATGGTTAAATAATTACGTCTGATTTTTTATTCTGTAAAACTCAATACAGAAGAACCCCTCTTAAGGGTCATTCCATATCAAATCAACACAGGGTATAAACCTGACC
>JAGFPH010006036.1:51237-72277 GCA_018207615.1 Philaenus spumarius | reverse complement strand
TTTTAGACTTTTTTAACAAACATTAATGTAAGTATAAATTTACCTATCTATCCAATCAGATCTGTCTAAATTACAGGTAAATTTATACCTACATTAATAGCCCAGTCATTAACCCTAGAACGAAACGTGCTGTCACTCCAACACATTTGTAACGCATGATTGTATAGAATATTTGACCAACTAAAAATCACCCAATCTCAAAAAGGCAAACACTGTTGGAAAGGAAATGATTTAAAACTTTAATTTTTGTATTTACAAGTTTTTTTTTCTAAAACGTATATTTACATAGGTAATCATCGTTGTGCAGTTTATTAGTTTTCTACAAATCAATCGGCACCCGTAAATTCATTCTAAAACGTAACGTAATAACTCAACTTAAGACACTCTCTACAGCCCGCCCAGTTCATTTTCTGAGTTAAACCTATATACCATTGGATCTGTCACAATTTCCTCTGAATAATGTTGCCAGCCAATCAAAAATCCATCAAAAACATCTATAGATATGGGGGCGTTTTGTAGATAATTGCAATTGGTCAGTTTTCCAACCAATAAACACGTAATACTAATACACGAGATATGGGTGTGATCCATGTCCATATTTAGAAATATTTTGATATGGCTTTATAGAGAAAGCTTCAAGCTAAGATTTCATGTGAACCAAATATGTTTTGCCAGAAAGGTTTGTTGTGTAGGACCGTGGGAAACTCAGTGTTTTGATGGTTTTAAACCAAGATTCAAACTCAACGGACATTTGTAACAAGTGATGAATAGCAGTTGAAGTGCGCTTCGTTGTATGGCAAGCAAGGATGAGAAGTTTCCTCACTTTTGTTATTCAAGCAAAGATAATTCAAACCCTTTTGTGAAATAGGAATTTACAAGTATACAGTTCTTTTCTTTGATTTATTCTCTACACTTTGTTATAATAATATTTAATTTTTGGGCAAAGCAGATTATAATTAATTAGTAAATTACGTTTCAAACTTGGCATAGTTTTGTTGGGAGCCTTGTGTTTTCAAAATAAGAAATTTGAAATTGGTAAATATTTTTATACAGTTCTATTTAGAACTAAATTACAAAACTTTTTTACATTTATGAAAAAAAATTACAAAAAATGTTTACTACTTTTTATGTAGGCCTAAAGTTGAATTTTTTTATTTCGTTGCTGAACATTTTTTGTTTGAGCTAATAACTTTGTAAACTTTACATCTATGATTTTTGCTGTTCACCTGCAAGAAAATTGGCTAAATATAGTCCAATAAAACAAAAGGTTAGGAAATCAAATAAATCTTTTAACTTTCTGAATAAATGTTTTTTATGTGGTGAAGAAAAATGTTCAGCAATAAGTGCAAGGAATATACCAATCAACAATTATAATAAAAAAATTATTCTAGTGATTTTCTAGTTGAATTTGTATAATTCTCCTAAAAATATAACATGTGTGAATAAATTGAGATTTCTTAAATTCAAGCAAGCAGTAAGTAATAAAAAGAAAGGTTTAAAACCCGTTAAATTGGAAAATCTTCCGCTGACTGATGATGTAGCTGCCCAGAATTTTTATCGAGTTTATCTTCAAGTTCAGATACGGATGTCTTAATGAACTGCCGGCAGATAATTGGGGCTGGAAGATGCATGAAATATTGGCCCCAGTCAAAATTTTAAAAGCACCTGCGCCTAAATAAATTTTACAAATGTTATTCTGCAACTGTTCAACTGTTTGTAATAGATCGTCTTGTACTTGTAGAAAATCTGGGCTGAAGTGCTCATCCGTTTGCGGTTCCTGTGAATCCACTAATTGCACGAATTTAGGAAAGATACAGGATGAAAAAAGTTATAGTGATGGTTATGAAAATCTTGAAAATGAACGTTGAGATATTGACGAAGATGATTCTGATAGCGATAGTGACGAAAATGACAGAAAATTTGAGAAAATTGATGTCATGAATTAAGAGGAAGCAGATCCAGATCCTGGATCTGCTAGTAGTTCTGACAGTTAAGCGTGTATTATTATTGTAATTTAACTTTTTGAAATGATAATCCGTTATGTAAATCTTAATTACATTAATAAAGTCTTTTCAAACTCTCATCTATCAAAGCCTTCAGAATTCATTCGATTTATTCTTTTTTTAAATGCACTTGCTGCATTAATAAAAAGATCATCATGAACAAAATTATTTGACTGCTTTCAGGAAAGAGATTTATTGCTTTTTATGGAACAAGTACTATACCAAGCTTTTATTTTGAGTAATTTGACGATTGAACATCATATTTTGCTAGAATAACGAGGGCAATTCACGCTTTACTAAACTTCAAATGACAATATATCGTGATCCGTAAGTGCTATGGAGATAATAAAAAAGCAAATTGTTCAGACTTTTATAAGCTAAAATTTTGGTCTCCTGCATTTTTGCTGAAAAAGCACTAGTTTTCTGGTAATTTTCAAAAATATAAAAAAAATACACCTTCATATGTGAATATATTAATTAATTGGATCCCTATGGATGTAAAGTTTTTTTTTATGTTACTTTCACTGTCAAGAAGTGCTAAAAACAATTTTTCTTTAGGTCCGATTTTTTCTCAGGTCAGGGCTTATTTTTGCACAGAATGACTGGGCTATAATGTATTTTATTGATACTCCAAACCGGGAGCTAACATAATGAAACTATTTTTAAGTTGGAGCAAGATTGTTAATCTGTTAAATAAATTAAACTAATTTGAAGTTAAATTAGAAATTGCATATGAAATTTAAAAAAACCTAGTCCCTCAATCTCTGTTCTATTTGGGAACTTTTAATACAATAATTTACAATAATTGCTATACCATAATAACTTTGATTTTAAGTTTCATGTAAATCATATAGTAAATAAAAAAGTTAGTTTTGAACCTAAAAAAATAGAATAAATGTTGAAATATCTATGCCAGGAGAACAGACTAGGTTTGTTCAAAATTTCAGCTTTATAGGTCACTTCCATACATGTCAATTAGGTAAAGCAAAATGTAACATGGGAATCCTTATTGTCAGTGATAAAAATGTCACCATGTATAAATATTACCTATAGCAACCCATTCGGTAAAAATGTCATATTTTAAATTAAATTCCATATTGGGGTGATAGCAGGGGCGTAGTCAGGGAGGGGCAGGGGGGGGCCTTGGCCCCCCCCCCTAGAGCCAGATATTTTTAGACAAATTTATTATTTTATAAAAAATAGACGCGCCATTGAATATCGTATTATTCGTACCACATATATCGTATGATAGTGGTTATAGCCCAGTCAACGAATGATTTTAGAAGGAAAGTCAATAAGCGGAAAGACAAACTATGGTACATTGTTTGGGGTACCTAGTAGTATAACATACTAAAAGTCCTTGACCCTAGGGGTGGCGGAAGAGGGGGGGTTAAAGGTACCATTTTTTGCCTACATCTCAGTAGGGGTTGGTCCTACAAAAAATATATACGTATACAAAATTAAAGCTGACAAAATCTTCTAAATTTTTTGTACCTATAGTATTTTTGCTACCTGTAACCGTTAATGAGATACGCTCTCGAAAAGCTCTCTCCAGTTTTTATCTCGTTCGTAGAAAGTCAAATTATTGTGTATTTTGCCTCAGTATATTATTTTATTATTAGGCCTACTATTATGTCGCTATGTAGACGGAAAAATATTTTATTTCTCGCTTTAGTCGAGTTAGTTTATATAATGTCATTCGTCCATAGGAAGTCGAATTATTGTGTTTTTCGCCTTTATATTTTATTATTATTATATCCGATATATTTTATTAGTATTATATGCAGTATATTTTATTTGTATTATATCCGTTATATTTTATTAGTACTATATGCGGTATATTTTATTTTTATTATATCCTGTATATTTTATTATTATTATATCGCAATGTCGATGCAAACGTATTTTGTTTGTGACGAGAACTTTTACGAAAGTGGTGGGAAAGTGTCCTGTATGAGTGCAAAAGTAATAACTTCACTGATAAGTGCCACTTTACAAAGAAATGAGGGGAAAAGCTCCAACCTTGTAGGTTTGACACCCTCGAAGTTCATTCCACATGCAGAAAACATTATATGTGAGCCGAAAGAATTGCAGCTTATGTGATGAAACAGGCCCCTGTTTTGAAACAGCCATTGATAAGTCAACAGATTCACAAGTCGTTGTCATTGGAGAGGACACAGACCTCATAGTCCTTCTGATTGTGCTAATCCCCAAAGACCAATACATCATAAAATTATGAAACTGGGCCGAGGAAAGGTGACAGCCAGTCTGTATTTCCACCGCTGAGTTATAGGAGCTCAAGGCATTATGCTCACCCATGCTTTCACAGGATGTGATACTACAACAGCAGCCTTCCTCAAGGGCAAACTTGCATTTTGCCAAACTGTTTAAGAAGGATGCAGATGTAGCATATGCTGCTGAAGTCATTATAACAATCTTTCAGCCACTCATAAGCAGATTCCAGAGCAGGGCAATAATTGTTTCCTAATGTGGTACGGTGCCCCGAAGAAATAAAAATCACTCTACAAATATTGCTACGACACAATCGTCAAGTCTGTGGCGAATGTGCATCCCGATATCTCATCCCTCCCATCATCCGAGGGATCAGCCAAACATAGTCATCGGTGCTACTTTCAGACACAACGGTGACAACACTAGCTTACGCCCAGAGGAATGGGGGTGGGAACAGAACGCGATGGACTGCTTAACTACTTCATCAATATTAGAAGCCAAGATCCAACAGCACCAGATAACATTTTGAACCTAATATTCTGCAAGTGCAATGGCACTGCACGCTGTAGTTGCCGGAAGGCCTCAATGGTTTGTTCTACAAAAATTCAATAAAAATAAAATGTTGGTTCTTCACTCTAGGCCTAACCTATCTTTGTTGTGTGTATGTTTCATTTATTTTACCTGCCTTAACGGCAACACACTCACATAATTTATGTTTTGTGCACATTTATGGCACAGTACGTTACGAATGATATAATTTTAATCCTTCAATTTCAGTATCGGCTAACGTATAATGTTTTCTGCATGTGGAATGAACTTTCAGGGATGTCAAACCAACAAGGTTGGAGCTTTTTCCGTCATTTCTTCACGAGGGTAGACCGCATGGGGAACAAATAATAAAGTATTCCAATGCAAAGAAACGCTTTTTTCTAAAATTAGTGATTTTCGAGAACGTATATCTCATTAACGTTTACAGATATCAAAAATACTATAGGTATGAAAAATGTAAATAATTTTGTCAGCTTTAATTTTGTATACGTATTTATTTTTTGTCGGACCAACCCCTACTGAGATATAGGCAAAAATAAAAAAATTGTACCTTTAACACCCCTCCCCCCTCTTCGGCCACCTCTAGGGTCAAGGACTTTTAGTATGTTATATACTACTAGGTTAGGTACCCCAAACAAAGTACCATAGTTATTCTTTCCGCTTATTTACTTTCCTTCTAGGCCCCCATTTTGGGCATTCGTTGACTAGGCTATTAGCCTTGTCCTTTTGAGACGATTAGGCCTAGGCTACTCCGCTTATATTATTATAGAGATGAAATTATAGATACATTAATAGATAGATTAATGAAACTCCTACTTTAGTTCTTTATCTGACTGACGTTTATTCATAGATAAAGATGGCCGTACTTTTTTTTTTTTGAACTAGTATTATATTCCTTATATGAAATAAAGCTTTGAAAAAATGAAGCCAAATGACTATCGTAATTATGTGTTTTATACGCCACATATTGGTTCGTGTTCTACGACTCTATTTAAATGCGGTTAGTGAACACTTTATAATGATATTTGCCATAAAATGGCAGTTGGCTCGGCACACAATTTGTTTAGGATTTTGAAATACAAAATTAAAAACAATGCTAATAACACTTAAAAATATTTACAGTATATTATGATATGGTAGAAACGCCCAATAAAAATATTCCATACCCCACTACCCCAGACTCCTCGGAAAAAGGCTTATAAAAAAATATATTCTTATAGCTTATATCAGCCCCTCCCTTCCACATATCCTGGCTACGCCCATGGGTGATAGTAAAGTAGATCTAGTCTAAATTAGACAGTAATCAAATTAACTTGTTGCTGGACCATTATGCGCAACCATAAAAATCTTTCATCATAGCATTGTCACCACTGGGGAGCAACTGGCTGGTAACAATAAAATAGTTGAGCCAGTGATGTTGGCATGTGTCTTGCAGTGGTATAGTGTGTCATTGCTAGGAAGTTGATGGTGTGAAAGTTGCTTTAATCTCTTACTAGCTCAACTTAAGATATATTAACTTTTATCTGAAAGTACAACACTTTTCCACCATTTGATGGCTAGCCAATGAATTCAATTAAAAAAACTTCACAAAGGATGGAATCAGTTCTAATGGGAGTATTGTCTCTAATGGTTATGGTCAATGCACTATCATTTTGAATTACAACATTGACTTTTAAATAGATACTAGTAAGATTACAGTTGCTTTGTAGATATATGAGGAGGGCGTACCCAAAAGTAACCGGAATTGCGCTGCCATGGGTGGGGTTTGTAGTACGCATACCTGCCGCTAGGCATGTATAGTGCAGCTCGTCACCAGTTCAGTGAGACCGGTGTCGTCTACCCGTCTTGTCTTGTTTGTCTATAGTCATAGTTTTTACTGGTGCTGTTTTGTTCTCTTTTTATTTTTTATTATGGCGAGTTTAAGAGAACAACGTGCGGCTGTGAAATTTTGCTTTATGTTTTCATACTATTTCTCAAACGTGGAAATAAGAAAAAATCACACGAAGCCAGGTAAGGAGCTTGGGGCAGCGAAACCATCCCATTTTTTGCCAAAATCTGGCGAACAGAGATGGCTGTGTGTGCAGGTGCATTGTCGGGGTGGAAAAACCAGTCTTCTCTCTGCCACCAATCGGCTCTTTCTTGTCTTTTTGTTAAAAAGCTTGATTAACCTTCTGACCTGGTGGAACAAACTCTAAATGAACATAAAAAAAACAAATGATTATCGTCTTGATTTTTGATTTTATGACATTTTTTGGATGGGGTGACATGACGTCTTCCATTCGCTTGACTGTTGATTCGTTTCGGGGTCGTAACCATAGCACCAACACTCATCACCAGTAATGACATACAGGAAATCTGGATCAGTTTCAAGCTGTTCTTTCAAAGGACGGCACGTTTCAACTCGACGTTCTTTTTGATTGTCAGTCAGAACCCAAGGCACAAACTTGGCAGCAACCCTTTTCATTTCCAAATCTTCTTTTAAAATTCGCTGAACCGAACTCCAAGATAACCCACTAATCTCTGACAATTGAACAATGGTCTGTCGACGGTCTGCGAGCACAAGTTCTCAATTTTTTTACATTTTCATCTATTTGGGCAGTTGATGAACGTCCAGAATGAGGTTTGTCCTCAATTGACATGTCACCATTTTTAAACCGAGCAAACCACTCTTACACTTTTTCCCATAGCATCATCTTTGTAAACTGCTTTTAATATTAAAACAGTGTTAGCGGTGTTTTTACCGAGCAGGAAGCAAAATTTCACAAGCGCACGTTGTTTACTTGAACTCGCCATAAAAACAAAAGGAGAAAAAACAGCACCAGTGAAAACTATGATTACAGACAAAAAAATCTGGAAATTGGTTGACCGTGCAGGCCAACCCTAGAACTTCCCGCTTAGTTTGAATTTTAAACGCTTAAAAATGAGTTTATTTGTTAATATTTGAGCTTTTTAAGCTCAAATCAAAGTTTTCATATTTTGAGCTTTTCGAGCTCAAAATGTATTTACTCATTCTTTAAAATATTAATTTGGCGAACTATTATTTTTGGCATTTTTGACAGATTTTAATTTGAAAAATTTTATCTTTCGTAAATTTCTAAATTTTTCTAGTTCAAAGTATAACTTTTTACATTCTTTAGAATTTTATTAACATTTTGAGATTTCGAGTTCAAAATGTATCCATCTATATTTTTAATTTTCGATTTCGAAAATATTACTTTAAAATGAAAAATTCTGTAATTTAGTTTATTCTTGAGAAATTGTAACATTCACTGCAATTTGTAAAATATATTTTTTTTTAAATCTATTGTATGTTAATGATTTATGAAAGAGTATCAACAGAAATTTATTTGATTTTTGATTAATTAAATTAATTTCAAATGTAAAAATTATAAGTTTTGGTTCATCATTGTTTTCAATTTTTGAAAATTTATTTAATTTAAACATTTTTTATAAATTGTTTATTAAAAATATTACATAATAAAGAATAAAATATTTTAAATTGAGAACGTAAATTAAGCAATTTAAAAAATATTTAATACAAGAGTTATTTCATAGTTGTAATTTTTGTACAATAAATGAAAGTATTAAGATTTCTCAAAAAATCATATCATTGTTTAATATTGTTATTAATGTTTACTTTATGGTATAATTGTTTTGAATTAGTAATGTAAATTACTAATGCAAATGATGATTGATTAAAAAACAAACAAAAAGTAAACTCATTGATTTTTTTTATTATTTAATAACAATTACAATCATGTATTTAATTGAAATTCTTCAATTACATATATTAATATTTTTAAATTTCACTTAAATAATTTGAGTTTTTATTTTCTCTTTTATCATATTCATTACGTTGATAATTAAATTGTCGATATAAATCAATTTTATATATTTTTATACCGTTCCATGTATTTTCGGAAAAATTATCTGATTCTGCTGTTCTATGAGCTGCCATAAAATGTACATTATTTTGATTAATTATTGTTAATGGAGTATTGTCTATTGCAGTTTCAGGTGAAATTTTTGTTATCAAAATTATTTCTCCTTTTGAATTTAAAGTAATGACAACTATGTTAAGATTTAATGCAGTACCCATTGCATATAATACTCCTTCATTACCCCATGTTCCTTGTCGAGCTACCATTTTTATAAATTCAATTATTTTTGTTGAATCTATAAAATTATTATTTTCGTTATCAATAATATCAATAACTCTTCTAAATACCAATGGTCCATACAATTCAATATTATGAAGAATTTCATTAATCGTAAACACTTTTATATTCATAAATTTACTTTCATCATTAAAAATAAGATCGGCAAATGCTCGATATAAGCAGTCACCACCACCTTCATTGTTTACAATATAAAAGTTGTTATTCAATATTCGATTAATGTAAATTTTTTCTTTTGAAATAAATCTTGTTCGTAATTTAATTTTAGGTTTCTGATGTATATTTTTTTTAATGATTGTAGGTTGGAATGAAATAATATTTGCAGTAAGAAGTAATAGAAATTGTTGATATTTTTTCCAAATATTATGTATTGTTGTAATATTTGTGCATTCTAGTACGTAATCTAAAATATTTTTAACTATTTTTTCGTCGTAAATATAATTTATTGAATTAGAATTCATTTCCGTAGTTAATATTGTATTTTCCGAATTAAATTCTTGTTTTAGTTTCTTTCTATTATTATGTTCATCATTATCAACGTTATTACTTTCAAAACTTAATTTTTTCTTTCTACTTTTTTGAAAAGTATTTGTTACATCGATGGAGTTAGAATGTTGAGGAACATTTTCGTTTACAAAATCAAAGTTTTCCAATGATTTATTTATTTTTTGTTTATTAATAGAATGATTTTGATTATTATAAGATTCAAAAGATAAATTTCTTTCAAAGGATTTTGTAATTTGTTCTAAATTAAATAAGTTGTCAATATTTAAATCATTATTTATATCTGTTTTATTAAAAGAAAAGTTTTTTTCAATAGATTTTGTTGATTGTTCTAATTTAGTTAAATTGTTAATATTTAAATCATATTCAATGTCTGTTCTATTGAACGATACATTTTTTTCGAAAGATTTTGTAAGTTTTTCTAAATTGGTTAAGTTATTAATATTGTTACCATCGTCAATATCCATTTTAATTTCATTCATATAAGATGTATCATATTCCGTTATATTATCAATATGATATTGTGAATATCCATTTTCTGGAAAATTGATCAATTTTTTTTGGAGCAATATTTGACAAGTATGATTTCTCATAAGAGATTCATTATAAGTTTTTTTTAATTCATTAATATCAGGTTCAATACCATAGCAAAGTAAAGTTGCAAAATATATAGCATATACTCCGCAAATATTGTTGTTTGATTGCTGCTGTACTGGATGAAATATGTATTCTTTTTCATATCTATAAATGGCATTGAGACAATTTATTTGATTATCTGACAATGTACATGAATTATTACTATCGTATACATGTATTTTACCTAAACCATCTGATTTTGTGCAAATCCAATGTCCAATAGGAATGCTTTTGTCTTTCGTTGCAGCAAATGGTCCAGTATATAAAATTTGAATATTTTGACAATCAATTGGTAGAGAAGGTATTGAATTTAATATAGGACTTTTGCAAGATGTTACATTTAATGCATTGTTGAATATTCCCCAGTTTTCTAGTGTTGAATTCATCATTTGTTGAAATGAATTGATATGATTATCTTCTAAATAAAAATCGGTGTTTTTCATTTTTAGACACTCATCTTCAGATATTTCAACAGTATAGTAGAAATTGTTATAAATGTCTTCATTTTGTTGATTTGAAATATCATTGAGATTTCTTAAACACAATTTACTAGGTTTTGAACTTTCTCTGTTGTTTTGAGTTTGATTTACATTTTCAATGTTAATTTCATTTTTTTTACACTTTTCAACTATAGTGAATATTGGTTTATGGTAGCTAAAATATGTTTCATAAACACCGGAATTAATTGTATCAAAATTGGCAAAAATTACATCAACTTGTGTTTTTAAATTAGTTGTTATTTCATCACTTTGTAATTGTGTGTATAATCCGAATTGCTCAAGATAATTTATTAAATATGTATGTGTAGTATTTCGAGTTATATCATAATTCAAATCACCAAGGAAAATTATTTTACTGTTTTTAGGAATTTGTTTCATAAGCTCAGTGAAAACTTTTTCAAACATATAATGATTTGCTAAAGGTGATTTATAACCGCTTATAATATAATAATTATTTGAATGCAGCATAAACATTTCTACATGGGAATTTTTATTATATTCGTAACTTGAAGTAATAAAGTTTATTATTGTATTTTTTTTTGTGAAACAAAGTAATCCTCTGCTATTGAAATTATAATTCGATCTAAATACAATTTCATAATCATTAATTATTACATTATCAAATTCTTTCGTTAATGTTTCGCTAAATATTAGCAAATCATTTTTGTGATACCATTCATCAGAAAAAATTAAATTAAATTTATTTTTTATTCCATTGATATTTTGATATGTCATAATAAATCCAGTAGTTTTTTTCAAGTTATCAAAAGATAGTTCTAATTTTCTATTTTCTTTCATAAATTTTAATTCCTCTAAAACATTAACTTTATTTTTTGTTTTATTTTGTGGAGGTTGGAAATTGCCCAATATAAATAAACCCGATTTCTTTTTAACTCGAGAAATCGCAACATAATACATTTGATTAGACATTCGTTCTTTCGCAGTAAGATCTAAACAAAGTTCATCTAAAGATTGTCCTTGAGATTTATGAATTGTAATAGCCTCAGCTTCAACTATAGGAAATTGCTCACGGATAGCTTTGAATTCAGTATTTACTGAAATGTTTAGATTAACAGTAACTTTTTTAATTGGAGTTAATTGTGGATCGATATTATTTCCTTTCATGTAATCAGATAATGATCTTTTTGCTATGTTTCCTACTACGGTAGAATTGAAATCAATCCACAAAATATGTGGTTGATTTGAATTGTCTTTATATGTGATATATTTTAAAGTACCACATGCACCATTTACTAAACCATCTGTTGTGTCAATATTATTTGTAACCATATATTTAATACCAATTTTTAATTGAATTTCATAAGGTAAGCCACTAGTTTCTTGAGTTTTTTTATTTTTTAGCGAATTTAATGTTGTTTTTTTTGTGGCATCACTAACTTTATTTAATAAAGTATCTTTAGCATATGAATATGTAGTTTTTCCAGGAGTTTCAGCAATTTTTAAATTGTTATATTGTCTAACTCTATCATTAGTTGCATATAATCTAATTGCTGTTTTCGGAATAATATTGGGATCCGTAACTATGCAAGATCTTATCAATTTAAAATAATTTTCAGTCATTTTTTGAGTAGCTAAATTGTTTAAAGCTTGAACAAATTCTAATTCACCTTTTTGCCGCATAATTTGTGTTAGTTCGTAAATTCTGAATTCATCCCATAATGGATTACGTGTAAATAATTCTTTAAATTCATTATTGTTTGGTACTTGATAAATGAGACGGTCTCTAACAGGCGGTAATTGCATAAAATCTCCTACTACTATGACGGATATATTTCCGAAGGATTTATTAACACCAGTTATTTGTCGTAAACGGTTATCGATTTGATTGAATGTTTTAGACCCTATCATAGAGACTTCGTCCATTATAATTAATTTTACTGATATCAATTTTGATCTTATTTGATTAGCGATATCACTAGATAGATTAGACATTTGTCCACTGAATTGATTTACTGGTAATGAAAAAGCTGAGTGTAAAGTCATACCATTTATTAAATACGCAGCTTTTCCAGATGGAGCACATAGAAGTACTATCATTTTATCTAATTCACTGCCTGGTTTACTATCATATAAATTAGTAATTAATTGATATAATAAATTTATAAGAAAACTTTTTCCAACACCAGCTGAGCCACTTAAAAAAATTCTTAATGGTAATTTTTCAAGTTTAAAGCAATTTAGGACGTGCATTGCAAATTCTTTTTGTTCAGGATTTAATTGAGCAAACATTTCATTCATTTTATCGGGTAATATTCTGGGTGGGCATGTATACTTTATTAATGGTTCATTATTTTTCTTATTATTTTTATTATTTTTGGTTTTTTCATTTCCTTGCTCAAAAATATCAATTTGTTCTTCAGCATATATTTCACTTGTTTCATATTCATCAAATTTTAAATTATTTTTTTCGAGATCATTTTCGACTTCTTCTGTTACACTTGCTAATTTTTCATCACTGATAATAGCGAATAAATTACGATTTGATTCAATAATATCTTTATTTTTTTCATAAATTGCCATGTGATCTACATTTTCTACTTCATTTAATTCATCTCTCCATGGCATAAATAACAATATATGTTCTCTATAATAGTTCGATGGATCTTGATCTAGTTTATATCTTCTGTATCTGATGATAGCTGGCTGTTGTCTATGTTTAAATTTGTTTATATTTGCATTGTTAATTTCGTTGTCATCGTTATTAGTATCATCATTTTTTGTTATTTTTGTATCTTCTGTATAATTAGCAACAAAATTTGCTAAACAAATATTTTCATATTCATTTTTTCTTCGACTGTATTTTTTAAATTTATTATCTGCATAAATTTCTGTAGATTCAGCGTCTACATCATTTAATTTTTTTAATGCAATATTTGATTTCAATATAACAACACGTTCAGTAAGGGGACTAGTGTCTAAATATACACAGCGTCGACTTTTTTTGCATAAAGGAAGAGATAATACATGGTAAGCAGCTTCTTGAGAAGACATCAAATTACAATTAAGAAATACGTTTGTAATTTTTTGAAATTTTTCTTTTGCAGTAAGATAATTATTGTTTGAACAATCTTTTGCAGCTTCTCTTATTATTTTTGCTAGACCACCAAAAGGTTTTGATATGTAATTTGTGACATAAGACATTAAAGCGTATTCATCAAGAATGAATTGTAAATCCATGTTTGCTTCCCATAAATTCAATATGTCTTTATTGTATGCATTTATGCCTACTTCTAAACTGGATCGTTTTAAAAATATTTGAGGTCTTTTTAAAGTACTACGAATTGCTAGAATATATTCACCTTCAGTCATATTTAGTTTGGTCAAAATTTCTTCAAAAGGCATTAGGATATCTTGATTTTTATAAAAATTTTCCATTAAAATTTTAATTTCATCATATGATCTAGTTGATTTTTCATTTTCATTGAGTGGAGTTAAGATCATTGTTTTTTTCATTACAGGATGAGGTATATGAAACCTACAAATTTTTTTTCTGTTATTCTTATAGCAAGTGTGACTGTGACTGTGTCGTTGTAAGTTAATATATGGATTATTTTTATCGTAAGTGCATTCAATAAATTTATCTACAGTATTTATAATGTCTTGTTTCGTTGTATCATCTTCATCATTATAAGTAAGATGTTTATTTAACCATAATAAAGAATGTGCATGTGGACTTCCACGTTGCTGGAATTCAATCCTCATAAAGTAGTCTTCAATAAAATATTCTTCAAAAATACTATTTTTGTTTTGTTTTAAAAAATGTATAAATTTTTCAAGTTTGTGTTGAAAATATTCTGCACATAAAATCGGGTCATTTCTGATCAAATGACTTTTGGTATTATAATCTAGTTCAAAGGCTTCTTGAAGAGATATATTGCGGTTATGTTCACTAAATTGAAATAAACATTGTAGTAGTTCTGGCCATTGAGACTCTCCAGCTGATAATGTTAGAAAAAACGTAGGTTTTCCAAGTTGACGAATCATAGCACATAATTCATTTTTGTTTTTTTCCCAATATGATGGAGAAGATCTAATTGTTTTTAGTAGTTTATATCCGTGATCCAATTTTATTAAGTTATTGAGAAAATCGCTATTAATAACATTATTTACTGTGACTTTTTCGGTTTTTTTGGTTTTTCTTAAAGCAATATTTATATTAGAAAAGCAATTTAGCTCCAATTTTTTTTTTGCCATGAATAAAATTCTAGATGGTGTGCAAGACTTTCGATTATATCTCCTAGCTTCTGATTTAACGCGAGCTGTATAGCTGATATCTTTTGGAACATTAAAAGAATGACCAGCAAAGATTTTGGGAAAACATAATTCATCTAAATCTTCAAATTTTAGCCATGGTAATGGAGTTTTGTTTTGACCGGGAGCAATTATTTGTATATTATTAGTATTATCTGTTACGTCTGCATTGTTATCAATCAATAACACTTCATCGTTATTAATTTGATTTAAATCTATTTGTATATTATCAACATTTATTTTTTCTTCAGTATTGGATAGGTTAATATCATTTTGATTGTCATTTAAAGATTTAATATTATTAGCTTTTGCATTTGTATTAATTATTTCTTGTTGTGAATTAGAAGTGTTGTTAGTCATATTGTTTGTATTCATATGTTCTTGTTTAATATTTTTATCATTTTCATCAACTATAAAATCAACTGTTTCATCTAAACATTTTTCGTAGCGTTTAAAATATTCTTCATCGATTTTGATGTCATATTTTTTATATAGTGGTGTATTAATTAAATACTGTAATGCATCACATATTACTGCTGGTCGAACTGATTCATACATATAATCACTTTTATGTTCAATATGCCTCTTTAATTTTATTTGAATAGTTTCCATTTGATTAAAATTTCTTGGCAAAGTTTGTAGCATATTATTTATATTGATCATAATATTAACGACACTGCCTTTTAATCCAAATTGTGGATTTAGAGAAAAAGGTTTTAATGCTCTAATTTGCATAAAATTCAAGATTGGAGCAACCATTCTTTCTTCTAAATCTGTAAGCTTCTTTATACTATCTGGAATCGGAACATATTGCATGCCTCTGCTAGTGGATAATTTAGGTACTATTTTATTTTTGTAGATTGTAATTTTACATGTGTTACATATAAAACCTGAATCAATATTATTTATTTTTGACATTAATTGTGAATCTATACTGTTTATTTTATTTTTTTTTACAACAGATCGTCGAAAAAATAAACCTTCGCAACAGCAACAAATAAAAGAAGGAGTTTCACCTCGTTCTCGAATGAATTTTAATTTCAGTTTTGCTAAATTATTATATTTTTGTCTTTTTAAAATTTTTGTAATATTTTCTCTGTGTTTAAATATATCAATATTTCTGAGTTGTTGACGACGTTTAGTATTTGATTTTTGAGTTTTAGATGAACGCTTTTTCATTTTATTACGTATTTGTCTATTTTTGTTTTCTCTACGTTTATAAAATATAGATTTTCTTAAAATTCGACTACGTAGCAAGTTTTTAATATTTTCACGTATTTTATAATTGTTTGCTAGTTTTAATTTTTGAATCGCTTGCTTGTTTCGTTTGATTTCAAGTAATTTCAAATGATTTTCTTTTCTTAATATTCGAATTTTTTGTAAACCTTTTTTTTTTATTATTTTTACTTAAAATGTTAGGTTTTTGATACAATTTAATTTTTAAAATATTTTTTTGTATTTCATATTTTAAAATTTTGTTTTTATTATGTATTTCTTCAATGTTATTACAAATATTTTTATATTTTGTATAATTAGGTTCATTTCTTAATCTTTTATTCCGTTCAATATTTATTTGTTTTTCTCTTTCTTTATATTTTTGATTTTTTCTCAATTTTTGATTTCTTTCAATATTTAATTTACTTTCTTTTTCTTTGTATTTTTGATTACTTCTTAATTTTTCATTTCTTTCAACATTCAACTGTTTTTCGTTTTCTTTATATATTTGATCAATTCTTAATTGTTCATTTCTTTTAACATTCAACTGTTTTTCTTTTTCTTTATATTCTTGATCACTTCTTAATTTTTCATTTCTTTCAACATTCAACTGTTTTTCTTTATCTTTATATTCTTGATCACTTCTTAATTTTTCATTTCTTTCAACATTCAACTGTTTTTTTTTTCTTTATATTCTTCACCACTTCTTAATTTTTCATTTCTTTTAACATTCAAGTGTTTTTCTTTTTCTTTGTATTCTTGATCACTTCTTAATTTTTCATTCCTTTCAACATTCAACTGTTTTTCTTTTTCTTTATATTCTTCACCACTTCTTAATTTTTTATGTCTTTTATTATTTAACTTTTTTTCTGTTTCTTTAAAATTTTGATTACTTCGTAGTTTTCCAATTCTTTCGACATTTAATTTTGATTCTTTTTGTTTATATTTTTGATTATTTCTTAATTTTTTGTTTCTTTCTATATTTTTAAAATTTTCATTAATTTTATAATTAATATTAGATCGTAATCTTCTAACCGATTCTTTGATTTTTTGCTTTGTTTCAAATCTTTTTTTATTCTTTTTACGGATATTATCACTTTTATTGTTTACATTAGTTAAGTTTTGGGAAATTTTTTCTTTACGTGATTTTTTTAATGACAAATTAATTATTTTATGAGATCTTTTTTTAGTTTTCATTGTATTAGTTACTAATCATGTTTATTGTAATAATAATTGGAATATATTGGAATAAGTTTCTTATTTATTCATTACAAAATCGGAATTACGCTAAAAGTTGACAATGTCGCTGAAACAGACAAAATTATTGTTATATTAATTATAATAACAATTGAATAATAGTCGCTAATAAGCAGACAAAGTCATTGAGAGCAGACTAAATATTAATTTTAATTTATTATTAAATATCAGTATTAGGCCTAATTTAAAAAAATGTTGAGTTTGAAATAATTATAAATGTATATTATTACAGCTAGGTTAAGTATGTGAAGGTAAATTTAAAAATGAATGTTTATTCAATTGTTATTTATCTCTCAAATATGTATGTTGGTAAAAAAAATGCTACAAAACAAATTCACGACATTTATTGGAAAGAATTAAATGAATTTTGTAGGAATATAAATGAGTAATATGGATCATTTCGAATGTAATACTTATGACATGTTACAGTTTGATTGCTAATTAGTTTTTTTAAAATTGAAAACAAACAAATTAGGGTGCATTTGCGATGGACGCTTATGAGCTGTGAGATAGATAGCTAGTACGCCTATGTTGAAAATTGACATAAACTGAGCTATTTGAGTTGTTAACGTACATTTTGTTTGCCGAAAATAACCATCCCAATAGCTTTATGAATATTTATTCTTTACGTACTTTTAAAACGTAATCCGTTTTAAAGAAAGTAAATTTTTGACCTTTTTGGGGTTTTCATCAAAACGCATTACTTCAGAGTAACAAACTCGTTATTTTTGCATAATATATCATTTTCAAACTCACTAAAAAAGATTTAAACAAAATTATTTTATACCGTGTTTCAAGATTACATGTTTTAAATAGTATGACCATCAAAAAAGCGGACTAGAATTATGAAATTTATGGTCTATGTGGTTAAATGTTGTTGTAGAGTTTTATTTTGTTTTTATTATATTTATATTATATTTATTTATATTATATATATAATATATATTATTTATTATGTTATAAATTTAAAACGTACCGGATGATTACTTTTATACATATATAAAAAAAGACATATTCATTGATTATTATGCGTTCATAAAGTTGCTGGCCTATTTAGTTTAAAATTATCGTACATGTATAATTTTTGTATGTTACATTTATACATATATATTGTTTATGTATATTTTAAATTTTATACAAATTTGATGATTATATTTAGAGAAGATTAATTTTTATCGAAGACAAGTTCATCGAGACTGCTTATAGGCTACACGCTAGTCTTAACGAAATTGTATTCGATAAAAACCAATTTTCTCTAAAACTAATTATTCGATTTGTGTGAAATTTAAAATTTACATAAACAGTACATGGTACAGAAAACTCCATTCCAGCAATTGTTTTCAAAAGTTGTATTCGAAAATGCATTACTTGTTACACAAACAAGGTCGATTGCGAAATATTTCAATTAATGACTTGGTGTAAAAATTTTCTACTGAAATTTTTTTAATGAATACTAATTAATTGTTTTAAATTTGTAAAAATATAAAAAATTATATTTAAAATACTTAAAGACTTGAAATATATTTAAAAAAAAGCAAAGTAAATAAGATTGTACAGGTAAAAAATGTAGGCTACTAAACTTTAAATGGTGGCAAGCTACTAGTGTCTCGTCTGATGGTCACTATTCAAATGAATGCCTTTGCAGAATCCCAAACACTGTCCGGTGTCCCGCCTTCTGACGGAAAGAAACACCGTAGAGCCACAAAATTTAGTAGCGCGATATTTTTTAAATATTTTTACTGGAATACACGCAGAAATCACTAAAAATCATATGATTTGTTATGTTTATGGCGGCCATTTTGAGGAAGCTTGTTTGTTTTGTTTTTTTTATTTTGATCTCATATTCGTGATTAGCGACTAAAGATTAAATAAAAATTAATTTACATAATAAATATTTGTTTAAACCTCTAAAACAGTTGAACTTTTAAAGAAAATGGCAGCCATTTTGTATCCGACATGTTGAATTTTCATAATTTTATATATCTTCATGATTAGTGCCTCCCAAAACCCACAAATTACCAGTTTCACCCAAAAATTCGTTTGTTTTAGAAGTTGAGAATTAGAATTTGATTTTTTTTAACATTTTGGTCTTTCTCGGTACATTTCCAAAAAAACGAAGAGCACAAAACATTTTTTTTTAACTACGTGCCAAGACAAACAAATTTAAAAAAAAAAAATCGTCACAATTGGTTAACTTGCACCGGTTAGCCAGCTTTTGGTCTATTTTTACTGGACTATAATATGTAAGAGTAAAATTTTTTAAAAGCTTCAAAATTTTTTAGTGTAGGCTAACTCTATTTTTTAATGACTTAAGCCACACAGGGTGAACATATAAATTTGATATATACTGGCCACCTCTCACAAAAAACAAACGCAAAAGTCGAAAAATATAAAGATGTCTTAAAGGTAATATTTTAAGTTCTTAAAATAAGGAAAAGAATGTTCAGTTCTTCTTAGTTTAAAATTTTGCCTTATTATAACTTTTTGGGCAATTGTTATTGGATTAACAATATAGTGAGGTATAGGCTACACCACTCCAGCAACTCAATCCATACTGTATTTTACTGTTAAGTATAAAGAATTTTTTTAAAGCCATACATACATACTTTTTTTTACAGATTGTACTTGTAGGCTACGTGATGCCTCGAATAACAGACAGGCTATTACAAGTGATGCCTCGAATAAGGAAGTGTGCCTAATGTGAAATAAAAATGTTGTTACAAGTGCAATTAACCAAGTGTGAGCCAATACTAACAGTAATGATCCTTCTCCTGTTATTAGGCCTAGTACTAGCCTATATGTATTTACAATGAATAGGCCTAACTGAAATCTTTTAAACTGTTTGTGGTGTGAATTTACTATACAACCCTACGCCAACAGAAATGAAAGAATAAAAAAAAAAAAAATAGCCCGAAGTTCTGACTTATAGTCACAATATGTTTACTTGTATTCAACATTTAACAGTAGAATGTAACACAAGGTCGAATGCAAAAATATTAGTAGAGGGTCGTATAGTAAATTTACACCAAGTTTGTGATATTTCTCAGTTCTTTTGCAACAGAGGAATTTGAAATTTATAAGGAGTTTAAATACAATCCATCTAACTTACTAAATGCTTAGGTGGACTTTAAAAGAACTAAATGCTTAGGTGGACTTTAAAAGCAATAGTATGTATGACACAGCCCTAGGCTGTCAAAACCCGGTTCTCTAGTTACATTTTGGGCGGAAGTTTACTATTCGACCCTAGGCTAACCTATGTCAACAGAAATGCAAGAATAGTAATTTAACAAAAACTCAAAGGTTCTAACCTATAGTATTTAGTCACAGTATGTTTACGTGCATTCAACATTTAAGAGCAAAATGTAAAACGTCTGCAAAAATATAAGGCTAGGGTCGATTAGTAAACTTACGTCCAATAGGCCTACTGAAGTATAGTTTTATAATATGGGGAAATGGAATAGGAATTAACGATGTATAGGCTACTAATAATTTATGGTGATACAGTAGGAATAACCACGGTAACTAGAACTACACGGTGTGTCACGAGACAGCTGCGCAGTAACTCTGAGCTTAGATGACGTCACTGCCACCGTCTCATGCTTTCCGCCTAGCAGAAGCAGATTGACTTACACGAACTATTAACGCAAACAACGATTTGCTGGGTTAGTTATGTGTAATTTTTACACAAATGTGT
>JAGFPH010006036.1:0-22869 GCA_018207615.1 Philaenus spumarius | reverse complement strand
GATTTTCTATTTTTTGTTACAAGAAATATGTTGTTTCCTCAGGCCTCACAGTTACTTTATTCCTTGAAATATCGGAAATTACATTTAATATTCTTGCGTCATAACAAATAGAAATATAAAATAATTAACTAGAGTTTATGTATTGGCGTAATGTCATTCGACCGACATAACGGCCATTTTCTTTTAGTATTTGAAAGGGGGGGGGGGTAGGTCTGATGGATGTAGTTGCAGATGGTCTTGCTTATACCCATACCCGTGATGAACTGCACTGATAGCAGGGCAGCCACCTGCTTCATCCTGGAGAACTGAAATTCCCTACGTATGCCCCTTGCATTTATTACAAACTGATGGTCCTATAAAGTGCACAATAAATTTATAAATCAGGGTCAAATCTGTTATTTATCCATCTCAAATCACTTTTTTTAGTAATATAATTGAAATTCTAAAGTTTTATTATATATAAAAAGAGGCCAAGGTAAAATAATTCTACCTACAAGAGGCCAAGGGCGGGTCTTACGCTACTGTACTGATATTATTTATTATTTTGTGGCGACCTGAGATCCATGTATGTACATATGATCTCAGGAAGCCACTGAGTCCCCTAGTCGGCGGTAGAAATATAGTGAATCCGACCAGTCAAGCCAATGACGGACGGGCGGATCGTGAAATACCAGGTCAGTGGAAGAAAGAAGGAATGCAAACCAGTGTCATCCCTGTTTAAGATTGTGTAATATTAATGATTATGGTTGGCTAGTGAAGCATCACGTGGCTACCGACGTTGTGGGGGGCCGTTTGGTGACTAATTGGCAACCACAATGTAGTTCACAAATTAATAATTAAGACAATAGTTCAGTACGGCCTTGCCTGGCCACATGTAACGTCACCGGTAGTTTCATTTAGTTTATAAAATTATTATATACAAGATAAATTGTCAGTTATGAAATAGCCTCATCAAGGCTGGTTTCAGAACCAGAGCATAATTTGGTTTACCAGAATTGCCTTGAGATAATAATTAACTACTGTCGCGAGCACGGAATAAGGCGGGTGAGAATTTTTGCGCTGTTGCCAGATATATGGGACTGGCAAAGCAAGGAGTGGTCTAGAATTGCTCGCTCTGCGGCACGATCTGGCAACAGAGCAAAAATTCTCACCCGCCTTATTCCGTGCTTGCGACAGTAATTAAGATTCACGTGGTCCATACAACCTGCATGGGCCGCACCTTGCAACTTATAATGGAACGTTATTACTCTGGGAGTACTATATTTTTGTCAACACCCACCCATGGTATATTTGTCACCTAATGGACGGGCTTCCCAGTAGGTGTTGATAAGAGGGTTCCTTTATGTTACTCTTACATTTAAATAAGCTGTAAACATTTCTTTGTCTGACAGCACCTGTTTTTATTTTACAAGATAACAATAAAAACAAATAACAAACAAGAAATGTAAAAATATAATTTTTGTCTACCTATTTTTCAATAATATGAAGTTTACTTTCATTCATAGGTTTTTATTTGTGCAGTAAAATACTCTAAAAATTTGTTACAGCAATTAATATGTTTATTTATAGCTCTTTAGTACATTTTATTAGATTATACATATACTGTATTATTAACGAACTACTGTTAAATGTTTTATTATATTTATCACTATCAGGTACAAAAGATAGATTAAAATATTGTCAATTTTTAGAAATGAGCTATTCTCATGAGTTTTAGACTCTGTATAGGCTTTATTTAGATTTTTCTTTAAACATTTCAAACTTTTTTTAACAAATTTTCAAATTCTTGTAAAATTAAAATCAGTTATAATATGGAGTGTTATAGGTGCAATCACACTTCACATGTGTAAAATACAAAACTTTTCTGTCAAGAAACCAGTCTTTTGGGATACATTAAAGTTATTAAATAGAAGAAAATGTATGTGAATAAATCTTTAAAAATTGAATATATTGTTTTTTTAATTGAAACCAAACAACTGTTCAGATTGTGTTTGCAGTGAAACTCCTTTTACTAGAGGTAGGAGTTTAACTTGATCAAGGGCTAAGATTGTAGGATTGTTAAAATTATTGTCATGTCAGCTGATAAGGCGGGTTCATAATCAGTTAGTTGCCTACTGCCTTTTTATTTTTACTTTGAATGAGTTTTATATGTTCTAAAATTCTATACAGTTAATTCATAATTAATGTAGACCCAAGTATAATGTAAAGTTTTTAGATTTTAGAAATGGCTGGCAGGGTTGCTTGTGAACTGGCCTCGTCCCTCCTTGTCACCAGCTGTAGGAAGTGCTCAATTGAAAACACTCAATGAACAGATTATAAATCATTCTTATAATAAACCACTGAATAAGGAAACCTCGTTTAAAAAAACTACTTTAGTTTAAATAATTTACAATAGTTCAAAATGTCCACTTTCATTGGCAATACTCATTTCAAAAGAAGGTTAATGCCCTGACTTCTTCCTCCAACATTATGCACCATTTTTTTTCTATTTAATAGTTTATAATAAAATATATACTGTCTGATTGTTGAGTGTACATTTGACTTCATAAGAGAAATCTAAAACATGTATATATAGTTATATATTAAGGAACTGGCTTGCACCATCTTAGTCAGTTTATCTACTCTGAAATCAACTTGGCGATCAAAATGAGCTTGTGCTTCACACATTATAATACATATGCGTTAATAGTATGTATGTATTTTTTTAAATAAACAAAAAAATCTGTACAAACATAAAAAGTTTCTTTTCAACTGGTTTTCTTACAATGTTATACATGAACTGTTTATTATTCTGCAAAGTATGGCAGTTTTATCCTGAAACACACTGCACATTAATAAATATATTCCATTTTTACAATACTTGATGTACAAGTGGTTATAAATTTGCCAAACAACTATGTTCCATTTTATAAGAACAAAATGAATTTTTCCTACAAGTTATTGATTTTAATATTTTAAAATAACATAATTTATTTTTTAAATAAAATTTAATTTAAAGTCCTAACCCATCGAGTGCTGGTAGTCTTTCTTCTACAATTTCTCGTACATCAATGTCATTCAATATTTCCTGAACTTTATCTTTGAGTGGTTTTTCTACGGCATCAACTATAATATGTCTGATAAGCTTTGGCAGGGAATTAACTACCTTAGCAATAATTAACTCAATAGGACCCTCATTTACCATTTTTAAATTAATTCTTCCCAGACCTATATCTAAGTCATCTAATTGTGGGTGTTTTCTCAGGTCCAATGACTGATTAACTAAAGCACGGACTTGCAAATATTCAACTGTGAAACTAGAATTGCCTCTCTTTTCAAAACCACCAACAGAAACTCCCCATTCACATGAGCCATTAAGTTGACCAGTAGCAACATGAACACCAATTTGAATAAGTCCTGAATCCATTGATAGTGATAAATTTCCTACTCGGTAGAACTGTGACATTCCAACCAACAAAAAGTCTGTTATCTTAACAACAAACAAACCTTGATTTGATTCGAAGTTTTTTACATGGTAAGGGTCGTATCCTTTATTTCTACAGTACCGCCTTCCTTCTGCTAACGCGATATCTACTGGGGATATGGTACTAGTCAATTTACTTGTAACCGACTTAAGTTTTTTGTTAAAATCTGTTCTGAGAACCATGTTTACTTTCTCTAATATTGCTGGTTTCATGCTATCAAACAAAAATATACCAGCACTGTCCATAAACGATGAGAGAAAAGTAGAACCCAAATTTTTAAAATTCATTTTCATGGTCTTTGTGTACATATTCATTCGTGATTCCGAAGCTTGGAGCTGTCCATCCTCATCGGGCTGTAGTTCGGCTGCGCCTTCTGAATCTACATCCACCAGTGTAACATTGAAAGGCCCAGCAGACCGTCTAAAAAATGACCTTAATGTATAGTTGCCTAGAATGACTAATCGTTTCATATGTAGGAGAAGATATACCTGTTTAAAAAAAAAACATTTTTAATTTTAAATGCAATCTTATGTGTAAATATATTGTAACACTTAGGCACAAAGAAAATCTACAATAATAATGAAAACAATATTAAATCAAACAATGTAAAATTTTTAGCAGAACATTTGGTTAATGTTATAATGTACACCAAGTAAGTGCTACAGATTTGTGGCATACTTTGTCTGTTCATTCAACTTCATTGAATTTACTAAGGTAATTAAAAAAAAGATAAATCATGATTTTAGAACATCCTTTACAGATATGCTGTGTTAATTTTATATTGTAACATAGGACATCTGGACATCACTATAGCTTAATTGAAACTGGGAAGACTCTTGGATGTAGCTCAATTTACTGTTTTAAAGTTATTATTGGAGAAAAAATAAAATTGTTCCAAATTTTTAGAGTACATAGGCCTACATATATTTTTCTGCCATACCTATGCCTGACCAAATATACAAAAATGGAAATGTTGAATGAATGCATATATTGTTTTAAACAGCCTAGATAAATAAGTCTTATTCTATACTAATATTATAAAGAGGTAAAGTTTGTTTGTTTGTTTGTATGTAGGGGGTAATCTCTGGTACTACTGAACCGATTGTAAAAATTACTAATAAAAAGCTACACTATCCCTGAGTAACATAGGCTATAATTCATTTCGATAAAAACCAGTTTTTATTTCAATATTTACAAATTTAGTCAGAAAAAAATCTTAGGTTAGGCCTAAATGATAAACCAACACATTTATTACCATAGCAACCAATTGAATAACATAACAGATGATTTAGCTGTTTGCTCAATATTCCTATTAACAGCCGATTTCAAAATTTGAAGCAATTATTTTTTATATTTCTAGCTTTTAGGTTAGGGTTTTAAAGTGTAGACATGAGCCTTGCTGGTTCTTTTAACCATTATTATAACTGATGTTATCAAATATAAGAAATAATTTGATTTGAACATTTATCATTACTTACCATCTTAGTTTTTAGGTTATTATTAACCGTACATCTTTATTATAAATAAAAAACATAAGATATGTTTTTAGAAGGTTCCATTGGGGGTTGGCATGCGAAGCACGCAGGGGTCTCCCCTAGTCAATTAATATACAAGGCTCATCTTTTTAATTAGAAAAACTTCCTCATATGAAGTATGATCAAAAGTTTCAGGACTGATTGAATATGTTGAAATAAGTCATTGGGTCGTATTCATAAAAACAAAGGATATCCTTACAAACTTAAGGTAGAAGTATAAGGTTATGATTTAAAGTAAAACGTAGAAGTATAAGCATTTCCTTTTTTCCGTATTCATAATGTTTACCTTATACTTGCGAGTATATCCTCTAAGCACAAGTAAAAGGTTAGCTCGTCTGAGGCCTGAGCAACACGCTAGAACGTATTCTAACATGTCCTAATCTGATGTCCCTGCTCTCTTAACTTCAACTTATAAAAAATCCACCAAAATGTGTTATTTGAGTTAAAAAAACATTTATTTTTTGTTAGACGAACACAGTTTTATCAAAAACTTGTTCTTTCTGTAATTTCGTAAATGTGTAATTGCTTTAACAAGACCTTTTAAAACAATATTATTTTACAAACTTGTAAACTGAATTATCATTAAAATTGTTTATTATAATACCCAAGTTTCTTCGAATTTGTTGTCCTTGATGGCAAAGAGCTAGTTCGTCATTATTATTAAAGCCATGGTTTTCTTCATCTTCTTCTGGTACTTCTTCAGCTAGTTCGAATTCAGGATCGCCTAAAGTTTTTGCAACGTTATGGAGCACAACAGGTAACGATTATTTATGGTACATTTTCCAATTTCACTCGACAAACCTATTGTAAGATAGGAAATCGGCGCTACAGTTGGCAAAACATCGATCTATTATTACTCTTTCTTTTTTTAAAAGCTTGTTATAATTTACCTCTGCACCAGGAGTAGGATTTCTAAATGGAGTCATGAGGCATGGTTCTATCCCATATCCGTCATCACCAAGTAGCACACCATTGCCTTTATTCCTTATTTGTAATGCCACTTGTGAATTTGTCCATATCCTGGAGTCGTGCATGGATCCAGGCCAACTAACGTCTACACTAGTGAACATTTCTCTGGCATCACAAGTGGCTTGAACATTTAGAGTACCACATTTACCTTTTCGACTAATGTATTCATTTCCATGGAGTTTTGGTTTCAGTATCCCTACGTGGTTTCAGTATCCCTACTTGTAAATAAATCAACTTTGAATGATTACCTTATACTCGAAAAGTAAAAGGGTTTACTTCAATTTATTATACATACAAGTGGAAGGATTTCCTTCAAATTATGCAAGTATAAGGCTAACCTCTTTTTTATGAATACGGCCCATTGCAGTGTCACTGTTGGCAGCATTATGTGAGGTTATTAACCTCACAAGTAACCAGCTGTTTCCTAATTGTTGTTATGCTAATTATTGAGGAACTAGCAGTTGTATTTGTAAACACAGTTTTGTGTGTTTGTCAATTTTATGTTGAGTTTCACTGAAGTTCCATGTTTTAACATCAAGTTCTGTGTAAAGTGCTAGAAATCATTCACATTAACTTTTGAACAGGATGTTTTGAGTTAGTAAAAAGTTCAAGGAAGGCCAGCAATAATATTGTAGGTGACAATAGTTCTGGACGAACATAAATAACTATCGACTAATGTCAAGTTTATTAAACTAGTGATTGACCATGTGCGTTTAAATCTTTGATTAACAATCCAAAAAATGGTTTAAAAGTACTATATTTCATTTGATTTGTATAAAGAGAGCATAACATAAAACAAAATGATTCATGTTGCAGTTTCTAGCTCATGACATGGGATCAATAACAACATCAAGTTGAGAGAGCAATGACGGCACATTCCTTTAAAATATAACAGCGAGTAGGAAACATGGGTTCACGATTATGCAGCGAGCTAGAGAGGTGTCATGAAAAGAGAGTTACAATTGCAAAACACAAAATAATAAGTATATACTTTTTTGTTTTGTTTTAATTTTTGTAAAATATAAGCTCTAGCAAACCCAAAAGTAGATTTTGTGACTGTTAATAATTACACTCTGGTATTCTCAAACTTGAAAATGGTGTAGAGCACCAGGAATGTTTTGCTGCATAGAAAAGCTTTGAAAAAGGGATGTAAAATTGAGACAAAACTTCAGGAAATTGATTTACAAGAAAAAGAGAAAAGGTGACTCATTCTGAAAATGAATGTTTATTTGTATTTTGTTTTGTGCAATTAATAACTTAGTTCTTGGGAAATTAAGTCCTTCATTGATGACGGTATAATATGGCATCATATTATAAATTATCTTAAATTATTTGAGTGAAATTATCTTAAGGAAGTAAATTTATCTTTAATGTCTTTGCAGACTAATAATTGGAGATTTTTTGAAAACTGATTAGGCAAGTCCTACAGTGGAGATTATAGTTGAAATTAGATGATGGCTTCATTAGACACTGGAGGCTCTACTAAGAAGTAAGTTTTAAAATGTAATATTTTGAAAAAGATCTGACGTACTAACCTGCAATTTGTCCACATCAGTGTTTACATGCTCTATTGTAAAGTTGTTCAGCCCAAAAACACTCATATTAGTAAATGTCATAGTTTGTCCAAATCCAAAATTATTTTGAAGATCAGCCATTGGAAGAGGATCAGGTAACAGTTTCTTTCCTGGGAGTGCTACAACGCCAGCTTTTTGGTAGTGCTGTAAGATTTGCCGAATTTGATCACTTAATCGATCTATTTTTTTAAAAGCTGTGTCTAAAAGATTCCCATCATCATTTGTGGTATCTTCTGTGAGGGTGTTATTTTCATTTACTGTGACATCTTCTTGTGTAACAGTTGTAGTAACTAGATCTTCCCCTTCTGCTTCTTCCGTAGTATTTGTTGTAAGTAGTGTGTCTGGAGTAGTTGTTTCGATAAGAGTTTCACCTTCCGTTTGTTCTTCTTTGCTTATTAGAGTAGTTGAACTTAATACAGAATCTATCAAGTTTTCAGTTTCTTCTGTAGGTGGTATAGTTGTAGTGGAAGAAAACTCTAAAGTTTCTTCGGTTTCTGATTTTTGAACTTCTTCTGTTGTTGTTAAGATATCATTTTTAATTTCAATATCAGCTGACCTTCTATGTCTATATTGTCTGACCTGAGTGCTATCCTTCGAGCTGTCTGCAGACAGACTGGAACTGTCACTACTATCTAGAAATCGACTTAAACTTCTGGTGTCAGCTTTTTTTTTTAAATCTAGTTGAAATGGTCTCGAAGGATTTTTGGTTGTGTAATCGTAATAATTAACTTTTTTAACTTCTTCATCCACATCGATTTCATTCTTTTCTATTTCATTGTCAACCTCAGAAGCTGGAAATAAAATGTTGGTAGTTATATTGTTTGATATTTTTTTTTTGCATTTTAGAAAATAATACTAGGGATGGGTCCTTGAATCCTTATAATATTTAAATTTGAATAATAATTGGTGCTTTATGCTAAAATTTAACAACATTTCTAGATAGTATATGGGTTTCTGTGATAATGTTTACCATTATCATCAGTTGATTCACGACCTGTCTATCTAACTAAATCGGCACGACAAAGATAGCAAATGAGAAGAAAGTAAGAACAAATAAATAAATCGTTTTATTTTGTAGACTTTTATTAGTTTGTTTTAAATTACATTAAACACTGGTAAGTCATAAAAGTAGCTCAAATCGATCTTCATGAAGTTTTCTTTAGCAGTTGTACTTTTGCGCCTAAGTATTATTAGGCATATTTTAGCGCGGCATCAATTTTTTTATAAATTAAGTTTTAATGCCAGTAAATATATCACATAATTAGAAAAATTTTTATTTATGTATAATTATTTTGCAGACTTTGCAGTTGTGTTTTAAATTATGTTTTAATTTATTTATGCTGGTATTTCTTACAATTAGTGCAAATCGTATTCGGTTGTAGTTTTATTTTTCCCTTTCTGATTTGAATTACGTTATAGCGTGGTCTTTAAGGGTATGTTTTAATAAGCTAATTATTAGCCATTGTCGTCGTTACAAATAATTCTTTCAACCAAGATGCAGTTTTAAAGTGTCAAATTGATTCCCTTATTTAAAAGCGGTGATACGTAATTAGTGAAAAATTACCATCCTATTTCTTTGTTGCTTACAAAAAGTAAAATAATTAAAACACTTTTTGTAAGTCAGTTACTTAATTTTCTAAGAACAACACAATAAATAACTTTTTTACAAGCCAACATGATTTCAATAACATATGAAAGTTATCAGTTAAAGTGAGCTTTAATAATAGCCACGTTGGTTAGGGAACATACCCTCAGTTTGTTTCTTGATCTGTACAATCTGTTTATTTTGTTTTCCATTATTTGTTTGGTGCTTTGGATACTATGGAATTAGAAGGCTATGTTTGGACTGGCTTAACCTGAAATCGGTCCCCTTGTTTTTCAAACTGCGGCATTAAAATGTTCATGTTATTGATAAATTGAAATTTGAGCTATTCCTAAAGGTTACCTTAACCAACACAACCATGTTGTAGGTTAGAAATGGGATAACCGGGTAGGGGCAACCGTCTAAAAATAGAGCGTTGTTAGAATAATTATGTTTTCTAACATTGCATAATTGGTTCTTCGTTAGTACTTCTCATTTTAAGTAACATTCATGGAAATACTCAATTAATGTAAGTATTGTGTGTAAATATATTTGTATTGTAATTCAAATGAAAGTTAATCTAAAGAAAATGTATGTTCTAATGAATGTTCTATATGTTAATAAATAGTTAAATTATTATTTTTGGGGTATTGCCTCCGGGATAGGGTATACAGGGTTTATACGCATCCTGGAAAACCTGGAATTTTATATTTCATCTGTTGTCCTGGAGAACCTTTAAATATCCTTGAAATTTCTTTGATGTCCTTTAAAATTAGGAGGATGGTTGGGCGTATAACAGAATCAAAGAAGCTGGTTTGTCAAAATATTACAAGTTGTTTAAGTTTTTTAAAAGAAAAAACCATCAACAGTTAAGACAATGTAGAACAGTCTAGAAAGTGCTAGCCTAACCAGACAATGACAAAAGACGCTGACGAGTTGGCGCAAAGAGCTGAGACCAGGAAAGTCTTCACTTTATTGGCAAAGTCGAATTCTTTTAGAGTAAAGACAATAGAAATGACCAAAGATATATATAGAAAAACTAACAAACAAGATAGCCAAACTGGTCAAAGAATCTTAGGCTGTAATAAACTGTGCTTTGTTTTTTCCATGAAAAAGTCAAGTGGTTTACGTATTACATAGGTTAGACTAATACACGGTCTATGTTGGTTTTTGTTTAATTCAATAATGTAAATTGTTTTCAATAAAAATATATTTATCCCATTGACCAAACCCCATCCAAGAACAATATTTCAATCTCAATTTCATATGTATTCTTAATAGTTAACTCTCACTTCATGTATTTCAATTATTTAAAATATAAATTACAGTTCACCAGTAACATCAGTCCTGACAATTCTGTAAAATAATTATCTTAAGTTCCAAAATTCAGTGTTATTTACTATTTTTTTAAAGAGCATTGAGGTTTTGTTCTTATCGTGCCTATTTTGGTTGGGGACATTAAACAAAAAAACAAATTTGATTTAAATCTCATCCCTTTTTTGACATGTAATTTTCGTTCAAGAACTTTTTCTAAAAAAATTACTTTATATTGTAGAATTATGTCGTTTAAGTCTCCTGGAAAATCAAGATCTTGTCCTGGAATTGCACTGGAAATGTCCTGGATATTATTTTTGAAAAACCTGTATGAACCCTGTATATGAGTAATAAATTGAGGTAAAATACATTAAAAAAAAGTCAATTCCTATTCCTCTTTTCTCCTGATAAGGTCCAGGAAATCCTAACCTTCAGGCACGCAGTGTAGGACACAAGTGAGTGATATCATGACTTTCTGCGTTTCAAATGTTTTGTTATTTAAATGTTTCGTATTGCAATCTTGTCTTGTGATTAAAGTTCAACATTCAGTTATCGATGAAAATAAACAAGCTATTTATAGAAGAAGGTCTAAATAATTTAGCCTGTATGTATGTAAACCTTTTGTAGAGATGTAGACAAAGTAAGGTTTACGCTTATATACAGGACTTGTAATAAAAGCGGATTTCATGTTTTAAAATTAAGTGTTAAGTGTTATGAACAATATTTAAGCCTAAAAGCAGTTTAGTACAAATTTTACCACTCAGCAAAGATATTTTGGGGTTTAGGAGGAGGAAAAATAAAAAAAACCGTGTTAGAAAAATCTATATGTGTAACAGATGGCGTTATATAAAAAGGCATGACTGATCGCAGGTTAAATCTTACATGTGCCATGTGCAAAGGGAAACAAACAGTTCAGACCTCCGAGGTTTTATCTGAACAAATTATCCTCAAATATAGATTCCCACAGGGTTAATTTTGGGGCCAGTGCTGTTTGTTCAGTATTTAGGCGGTATGAGTGATTTTTTGAAATTTTACAATATAATCTAGTATGTGGATGACACAACTCTAAGCTTTTAAGCTTGCCAACTACAAGAGATGACAAGGCTGTAGCCATGGGGGGCGGGGTCGAACCCCCAAAATCGCAGAATTTTGTAGTAAAAATTAATACTTGGTTTAAAAAGTTCAAATTAAATTATAAAATAGACAACACAACAGAGGATCCAGCAACAAATTTTACATCATTGTGGGTTGCATGCATACTGATATTTAGATTTGCTTGATTAAACTGCAACGTACAATACACATGGATGCAGTAGGTTACAGCCTTACTCTCTTGTGAGCTTGACCTTATCTAAAATAAGAAAATTATAAAGGTTCAACAAAAATACTTTACTCTAACAAAACCCGCAGTGCCTTGTGTATTGAAAACACTAACAATATGGGGGTTGGCGTGCAATGCACTGAGCGTCGGCCGCTTCTCATAGTGTTCAGTGTCAAGCTCACATGTGCGTCCTTAGTGGTGAACGTGTTAGAAGGGTTTAAATTCAAATCCCCGGTCCTGACCGGACCCTCTCCAAAAAGTTTTCCTGGCTATGGCCTTGAGAGTTGGAATTAAATGTTTGTATTCAAACTGATTGTGCATGCCAATATTTTATTGATGCAATCTTAGAGGTAATGCTAAATGTATGATTTGAAATTTACAGCCTGAATGTATGCCTCGTTTGCAATTTAATGATGAATCAATTTAAGTAGTTCCAACATTAATATTTCATTGGTAGTAAATTGACATGAGTAATAATCAGTTCAGTGGTCTTCTTTTTGAGGAAGTTGTTTCAGTATTATCCAGAATCCATTCTGAAATTAACATACTTTGGTTGAATTTCATTGCAGCTGACTTATGGAGGGAAACTCATCAAAGAGAATATTTTATTTGTAGAAACAAGATATGTAATCATAGTGCTGTAGGGTTATTATGATTCTTTCAGAGTTTCATTTAAAAAATAGGCGATCTTACCCTCCATGTCACATGTATGTACATTGTAGAAGTAGGCTACATTACAAATTTAAGAACTTGAAGGTTTGTAACATAGATGTAAATACACATACCACTTGAAATAAATGTTTTACCAGATGACACAAGCACGATTGAAATTATAGAATTATTTAAAAAATATTTTATACTACCATTGATATGTGTGGGGTATCATTTGTTTTTGGATGGCTCTAAGAGGCAAATAAATATATTTATTTACTAACTACTTGAACAATGTACACTCTATTCTGCTCCGAAATAGAAAAGAAAAGGCTCAACTATCTTGAGCTCACAATGTCGAAATTGACAATAAACAAACATTTGAAACTTTTATAAAACGAACAGAAACAGATCACATCATAATACACCAGTTTTAATCATCCTCAATTATACAAAAAAGCCACTTACAACAGTTTCCTTATAGGGCACTCAACTTACCTATTAGCCAAAATGAACTAAAATTTGCAATATCTGTTCTAAAACAAATAGGAAACTTAAATGGATTCATATCTAAAATTATAGACAAACGAGTATATGAAATAAAATGAAAATACAAAATTGTAATAACAGATTACAACAGAAAACTAATTTTTAAAAAACAACTTGGTTATGAAATATAACCAACTTTTAAACCGACCTACCTATATAAATATATTCTGTAAATATGTATTCAATATCTCTTACCGTACTTCAAACAACTTATGCAATTTCTTAAAAAAAAAACAAATACGACAATAGTAGAGTTTACAAACTCCTTGTGGCGATTACAAGTATTAAATAGGTCAAACGGGCAGATTTTGTTCCCAAAGATTTAAAGAACATTTACCACCACATAAAAACAAAAATCTAACTATGTCGAAAAACTTATCTATACTTCAGACTCTGGTTGTAAGAACGCGGTCGACTATGTGACCAGACCTGGTTAATTTGAACAAACTAATGAACAAGCAGATACTTTTTTAATGTGCATAATGTGTGTTTACCTTATTGTTCAGTGATGTTTAGTGTCAACAAAACAACGCTATAGAGATTCCAACACAAATACAAGAATTATTGACAATAGAAAAGGTATTTACATAAGTAATTAAACTGACCACATGATAGCTGCTTCTCCGAGGTATTTCATAGGTACAATCCTGTGTAATACTGGGTGTTTCAAAAAGTACTTTACAACTTTGAAAAAATCATATTAATTTATTCAGAGAACCTACAGAGGTGATTGTAGTGTCAATAGGGAAAGACATCAAATTTTGACTCGCGTAGTTCGCTAGTGCCGAATTGCCATAACAAAGATGGCTGCCTTCACTGGACCTAAGCGTGCTTGCGGTATGTTTTGGTTCGAAGAAGCAAAGTCGGCGACAACAGTTCAGCGTAATTTCCATACCAAGTACGCTAAAGATCCCCCTAGTAGGCCTACAATATGAGTGGCATAAATGTTTTGTGGAAACGGGGTGTTCGGTAAAACATAAGAAATCACCAAGTAGTCCAAGTACATCTAACAAAGTCGTTGAGTCGTGACAAAAAGTTTTTGTGAACACCCCTACGAAATTGACATGGCATGCATCTCGCGAGCTGCAAGTCCCACATACGACTGTTTGGCGAGTGTTGAAAAAATGTTTGCATTTAAAAGCGTTCAAATTTACGATTTTATAAGCAATAAAAGATACTGATAAGATTGACCGTAAGAACTTCTGTTAAATCTGTTAAATCGAGTGGATAAGGATAAAAATTTCTTGGACAACATAAGCTTTTCTGACGAGTTGACTTTTCACTTAAGTGGGAATGTTAACACACATAGCTGTAGGATTTGGGACAGTGAAAATCAAACATTGCAAAATGTTGGTGGTAGTCCAAAACTTAACGTTTTTTGTGCATTGAGCAAGAACAAAATTTACGGCCTGTTTTTTTTTTCCCAAGAGAGAACCATTAACAGGATAGTGTACCTGGACAACAATTTTTGATACCACAGATCAATGAGGATGGCAAAGAACGCAATGTTGATTTCATGCAAGATGGCGCACCACCGCACTATTTGACTGATGACCGAAATTTTCTGAATGATTTTTCAAAGTTGTAAAGTACTTTTGAAACACCCTGTAAAATATGACATTTAACTGATTAGTTCTGTTAGATACAGTTAAGCGTAGAAACATCATTCATTTTTATGCAGCTTTCATTCAGGAAACATTTGCAATAAAAAAAAAAAATGTCAAAATTTGAGTGCAACAAATGAAATGTATTGTTTTACTCTTACTGGTAGCGTCTCAGTTATAATTGTGAATTGGACAAATAAATGTTTGAATATTTTGATCATTATTATATTAGCAGTGCCTGTAGTAGATCATTTACTGATTTGAAACAAGTGTAAATAAATAAATGGCATTATCAGATTTGTGGCTTTTATGTTAAGCATTCAATAATAACTAGCTGACCCGTGCGAATATTTCGCAAGTTCGGAGTAGGCCTACATTTACCTGATTTAACACGTTGATTTAATCCTGTTAATTAAGTTTATTTATTTACATTGGTTTATAAAATAACAGTTTCCCTATACAATCTTACAGTGTAAACAATCTAACTAACAGCTGTCATGCTAGTCAAACAGATGGTTAATAGATGGCGCCTTTCATTAGGAACATACAAAGTATAATATAAAAGTTTTTTTAATCAATTTTTGTTATTGAAACATGAATTTTAAGCTGTTTGTCTATTTTTCCGGTGTAGTGGTTAAGGAAAGCTTTAAAATGATGCCTTATTCATGTAATTTGATGATGTATTAAGGAAGTTATGGCGTACCGACAAAAAAATAGTCTTGAGAAATAATATATGCGATATGTTGTTGTTTTGTGTTTGTTCAGCACAAAAAAAAAAAAAAACTTAGGGACTTTGCCAGATTGCAACCTGGGAGCTATGCTGGGCTTACATTTTGATAAATTAAAATGTAGTCAGTATTAAAATGTTCTTATTTATTATTACATCATCAAACAATATGTAATATTTTTTAAGTGATTCTTAGTAAGAATTTATAACTTGCAATTAAATTATGAAAATCTATGTTTATTTCTTGTTACGGTAAATCAAACTAACGTATTACATCCTTCCACAAAACATGCTTACTTTAATTGGTTTTAAATTTAAAAAAATGTATTTTCAGGAAAATTAATTATGTTATTTATACAAGTCTAGATTACATGCAAGTGAAAATTGTTGCATATTTTTTTTGTAACTTATTAGGTTACCAAAAAATCTAAATTAACAATAATTTTATTCTTTAAGTATTATCATAGATAAAAAGAGTAAATTTTGTATGAACTTTATCTGAATAATTGTTTTACATTTTTTGGGTTCATTTATATTTATATTTATTAATGTAAATAATAACATTTATTTTGAGTTCTCTGATACTTTCAATAATGTTTTTAGTATTTATTAAATTTGTTAATCATTCAATTTCATAAATATTAAAATATAATTTATCTTATTACTAACTACAAGAAGTCTTTTATAAAGGTAAAATTTTGTTTTCCTACTTTCAAAATTATTATTTTTTGTATTCTTACATTTTTCTATGGGTACTGGAAATGAGAGTTTAATGTGTTTAAATGTATAGTTTTTATATATTATGCACATTATTTTATTTGCATCTACTTTTTGATGGTGTACTTAGTGAAACATTAGGACTCATGTGTACTGCAGTATGAAAATACCTTCTTTTTTTTGTTCATGATTTTTAAACTTAAATGCTTAATTGTTGGTGTGTTTTATGATTTCATTCAAGACAATAGTTGTACCTTCTAAACCCTATTCTTAAAATAGAGCCTATATTTTTTCTTTGGTACAACAAACAGTAAATCATTAACTGTTTATCGTTTGTTACTTTTATTGCTATGTGTTTATTCAAACATTGTTTTTTCACAGTATTAAATATATTTCATTAAATAGATGTGAAATGAGAGAAGATTAAGAAAGTACTAACACATTTTAAAATGTGTAATATTTAAATGCTTTTACTAATATTTAAAAATACTTCAGATAGTAACTAACTGTTAAGAATAATTATTGAATAAACAAAATATACTCTAATTTCTGTATTTGGGTACTTTTATTATTCTTGTGGTCTTCTTAAATGTATGTGGTAACAAAAGTGTAAAAATTAAATTTATTGTGCACATGATTTGCACAACATTTAAAAATGATATCAGAACTTCAATGTTTCAAAATAGTATCAATAGGTATTATTTTTAAATTTGTAGATCGAATCAGGACGTATTGCACTTAAAGAGAAGCTATTGCAGCCAGTTAAATATTAGCAAGTTAAATGAAATAACCTTGATTTAATAAACTAGAAGTGGGTCAGCAACCTTCATATTGTTTTCTAGTATTACAATTTTTCAGTGTCCAATCTTTAGAATTTTGCCAAGCGAGATATTAAGTATACTGCATTTTTTTTACTATACCTTTTTAGTATTTAAGCTGTAATTATTTTTAACAATATCTTTTAATACAATTATATATTTAAACCTTAATATGAAACTCACCTAAAACACTTAAACAAAAAACTAAAACACAAACCAATGCGTATTTCATTGTGCAATGTTTATTCCACTGTGCAGACCAAATAACTGTTATTCTATTGGGGCTACTTGCTAGTCCTCAAAGCAAGGTCAGAGGGCAACTGTTTATCTACATATCACATGATTACAATGAGCTTTGTTTTCTTGTGACTCATTGGTGATCTATATAAATTGAAACAAATCATAACCAACCATGAACAGTATTTACTATATATTATGTTGACTCCATTTGGTTATCAACAACTTATTTGTTGACGTAAATGGAACTGTTTCAAATTTCCATTTACGTCAAGTGGAACTTATTTGTATCTTTCCAAATGATAGAACTTATGATTCACTGTATACAAACACAAATTAATATTTACATAATAAAATTTCATAATCTTTACACATTGGGGTAGAATATTTGTTTTGCATTTTATATACAAAATAATAACAAATAAAATAATTTTTGCCTTAAATAAATAAATTGTTTATAGTTTATTTTAGTATGCAAATATTAAAAAGGATGGTTTTTAAGAGAGAAAAATTGGCAGAAGTATTGTTGATATGGGTTTTAATGTGAATATAAATGTAAACTTAATATAGTATGAATATTCATTTCACCTTTATTGTGAAACTATTTTCAAAAAACTCTAAAAAGGAAAAAGTCAGAAAATTGGTAAACTATCTTGCAAAAGAATACACTAGCGACTTTATTATATCTGCACAAAGATATATTTAAAATAATAAAAAATATGTTTTGTATTTCAGAAATATTGCCAGTGGCCTCTAGTAGAGTAGTGTTTTATAGCTTGTGTATTCATTGACGTTGGTAAAGGTACATACATAATGCTGTGTGGGTTAATATTTCACCTGAACAGCCAAATAGGTTTCTCAAATTTTAAAAGTTTTCTGGGGAAGGTAAAAAAATTTCCTGGTGATCCAGGAAAATATTGATATTTTGCCGAAGGAGGGGAGGGTACTCCGCAATTGCCATACCTCAGTCTAGCTCCACTAGAAAATATCATATGGGCACCCTTACAAATGCATGCATAATGGCCCTATTTTCAACAATTTAAAAAATATTGATCTGAACCTTGTTATACGGTTTTCAAGTAAATATCTTAGATGTGGTGGCAGAGATATTGATTTAAAACATGTGCAGGAATCAATATTTCCAGTTATATATTTTGAAAAATTTTACAGTATCTATTTAAAACTAATAGCTACAAAATAATCCATGAAATTTGTACTGTATTCTAATGACATGCTAAAAGTTTTTGAAAATAGAGACAATTAATACATTTATTGGTATAAGAGTTTCAACTTCATTTTAAAACTTACATAGCAACTTTTGTCAGACAGAAAAAGACTTATACACAAACTGAATCTTATGTCCTACATTTTATATAAATGTGTCTTCACTGATAACAAGATTTTGCAAGAATTTTTTAAAATATGATGTGAATATCAAAGCTCTAGCATATAAATACAAACCTGTAAATAACAGTTATGGATGCATGTTTTCATAAAATTGTTAAATAAAAAGTACTACATTTTTCGTTTGTTTACGATCATAAAAAACAGTTTTAAATTTATAAAATTCACTTGTTTTACTTTTTAATTTTCACCAGGGTAACAATGCAGTCTGCTTAAGTAGATAATAGATGGGTTATTACATTGTGACTGATACTAGAGGAAATAAAGTCGCACTGATATCAAATACTTATGTATTGTTTTATTTATTTAGAAGGAATAAACAGTACTGTATTTCTCTTTATAAATGTATTTGATGTAACCTTAAATATTTAACTACAGTATATTACGTTTTAATTTTTTGAAAGCTTCATATTTGAAATAAAATACTTATTTTCCTGTAACACATTTGCAAATTGTATTACATTGTATGTTGTACTCAAGTTAAGAATTGAATGTAATGTTTTGTACAAATTTCAACTGGCTAAAGAGCATTTTGTATTTAAATCATTACGAATTATAAAGAATCGTTGCTTACAACTTCTATTCAAAGAAACACCAGACACTCCACAAATATTTTATTCAATGAAAACACATAAATTCTTGGCATTTTCTTTATAGTTCTTTGAATACCTTAGCATTTTGTGGAGGTATTTCTTGATGTTTCTGGAGAATGAAAGGAGGTTTTAAGATTGGCTTTGCAAGATTGCTTTTTGAATAAAGCAAACACTGTTGTGTTATAAAGTATAATTCCCTTTCCCCTTTTTATTTTGTCTCTCTCGCATTTTAAACATATTCTTGCAAAGATCGATTTTAATTGAGTAAATTTAGATAGAAAATTTATACGTAGATGAAAAAATGCACTTTTATAAAAAAAGTAAACATAATTGAACTTTTTGAGTAAAAATATTTAATGATTATTCTGATTTGTGGTAACTTTAACATATAATATATCAATATAATTAACAAATTTGGAAAACAAGGGGTTATTTTTATAAATACAAGTTTGAATTCTGTAAAAATAGTAACTTACAATAAAATAAAACTAATGTAAGAATAGATATTCTGGTTTTAATGTACAGTATGCAAGTAACAGTCAGTGGAATGGGTACTTTGTAGAATTCATAGCAGACATTCAATAAAACTAGACTTTAGCTATCCATGGTCTCTTAGTTTTACTTAATGACAGAACCAGAAGTAAATTAGTGTATGTAATAAGCCTACTGCAGTACTAGATTGTTGCAGATGTTATTTACTATCCTGCTCTCTCATAGAGGAATTCAAATTGATTTTTTAATTCCATGAAAAAGAATAGATGATGGTCATTTAAAGTTTGTTATAGGATCAATAGTTTACGAGAAAACAACAGTGCTAATGATAAAATGGCCACTCTGTAAAGTAAGGCCGGCCACACACAGAATCAGACACAGACAGTCATAGTCAAAGACGCCTTTAGTCATTTCTGTCTGTTTGACTGATATTGACTAATCCTGTGTGTGGCGGATTTAATCACTGGCGTCATGACTCTCCGCAGAGGCCATTTCCATCTGGCCTCCCTCCATTTTCAGTTCATTTGCAGTTCTTCTGTACACTAGCACCAGGTTTTGTATTGTGTGCATTTAGTGTTGAAAGTTTTTAACCTAACTTTGAAATGAACTTTGAAGAGGAGGAAGAGGAAGCGATAGTTATGATGTGGAACTTAAATTTGTTTGAAAAGGACACTAATAACAGAGAACTTTGGGTACACCCTATAAAAGAGAAGAGGAACCTGGTAGACTTTATTAAGGAGTTGAAGAGCCATCCCAAGAAATTCGAAAACTACTGTCGAATGAAAGTTGGAACGTTCGAATACATCTTGGAAAAAATCCACTATAAGATTAAAAAACACCGCGTGACAAGGAGGGGTTGTGGGGACATGCATGCGCAGGTGGCTCTGATGGACAGTGTCTGATAGCTTTTGACTAAAGGTGTCTTTTGAGGGAGCTGCGTCAGACAAGAAAAAAACGTCTTTAGGCGTCTGTTTGTGTCTGTTCGTCTAGTTTGATGCAGTGTGTTGCGACCCCATAACCACCCTTGCTAAATCCCATGTTATAGTCGCTATTAGTCAAAATGACTAAACGTGACTGACCATGTCTGATTCTGTGTGTGGCCGGCCTAATACAGTATTTTGAATTGAAACTAAATACATTTTATTTTAAATACTGTGCACTTTCAAGGTGCAGTAGACTAATGCTGTAAAGTTTGTTCACAATCTAAGTCATGGTTGTTTATAAGTTAAAAGATAAAAATATAATCCAATTTACTGATATAAGTGGTTTGCGCCAACAGAGTATGGCTGTCTTTGAGGAAAAAGTAAGGTGAAGAATTATATAATACATTGAATACATTTTTTTGTCTAGGTTGTAACTTACAGTTACAGTTGGGGTTGCATTTTGCATAAAGTTGCATACTGCTTTTTTAGTAGAGAGAATTTTTCTTCAAATCCTTAAAAACTAGCATTTTGTCTAAGAACAAGTTAAACATAAAGTATAAAAATTAATTTCGGTTTTAGAGTTATACATAAATATTTAGCACACTATGGAGGTAAATTATGGTTTCAGAATATTTAAACTCAAACCTTTATAAAAGTCAAACAAGCCTTAAACAATAAGAAAGATCTTATAACTTACATAAAGAGGAAATCTCTTTTGATAAAATTCTACTGCAGTAAATATAGTGCCAGGTAGCGTGAAGCGTCACTTGAGCATGCGCTGTAATGTCTTACCCTCTCCTACTCGACTGTGAGTCTTCAGTACAGTCACCACCAAAAAGTAGTCAGTTGCTGTCTAGCCACGGTACGATTGCTGTCGCAGTGAACGCTTTTTAGCTCAGTTAATAAAGGTTTTTTGGCGCAACTAATTAGGTGAAAGCTGAATTTTTTATATGTGATAGATCCTTATGAGACATGTATTATCTCTATTTTCTCAAAAGTCCCCGCCTCTCCCCCTTGTGCTTCCCCCTCCACCCCCCCTTGAAGCATACAAATGCAGCGTTTCACTAGATTGCTTACAAGTTCTTTAATACTCATGGTAGCAAATTAATATTTTCTGCATTTGTTCCTCAATACATATTTTGTTTCTATACATTTTTCGTTAAAGTTAATATTAAGGGAGTTATTAAACAACAAACACAAAAAAAAATGGTTTCTCAAAGCATGTAAATTTACGTTATTCTATATTTTTAAATTATTTAAAATACACAAAAATGGTTCAAATAAAACTAGTAGTATGTATATTTAGCTTTAATATGATGTGGATAGTGACAATTAAAGTAATTTTATGCTTTTAATGTGGAAATAGAACTACCAAAACTTTGTGATAATCTAGTGATGTGTTTAACCTCACCGAAATCGGTCATTAAAAATTAAAATAAGGATTGTTTCGACGGAGAAAAACAAGGAAATTAAGTTACAATAATTAAATACATAACTCAAGTTAACCTGGTGGCTATACGCTTAATATTTATATTATTTGTTTTCTAATTTCAAACATTTTTACTTTCACCGTTAATGAATTACCATGCCTATAATATGGCTTTAGTAGCTGTAAGGTGTCATAATTATACAATCAACACGACTATAGAGCAGACATGAGTTAGGTAAGCAGGCGAGGCGGCAGACAAACGCGTGGAGCGGTGCTCTGACTGTACTCCGCCGCGAGAGGAGAAATGAGGTGGGGACCGGCCTAGGAGACTTGCACACTCCCTTCTTCGTGCTCCATCCTAATTGGCGCTATCTGTACCATTGTTTTCATCAGATGATTACATTTTCTTTAGCCAATAGGCAGTGCGTGTGAGTTACAATTTAGTTTAAGACAAATTTATTAAAATTGGATTTGCAAACATGAGTTGTCACCATGTCATTTAAAAAAGGTTAAAAAGTTTTTTTGTTAACGAAAAATTTGAAATTCAACCATTGTTGTTGACTTTTTCTGTGAGTTATTGTATTCTCCTCCTTCATGAATTAGTCTGTCATAAAGGAAGTAAAAAAGCAAATAAAAATAAACAAATCGAATAAAAATAAATAAATAACAAAAAAAAAAAAACAAAAAAAGGGGTTTAGAAAATATATGTTATACAGTCGTGGTCTTAGAAATTGCATCACTTAAAATAATGAAGGATGCAACCAATATTGTTCTTACCTTTTGATAATTTTAAAATGAATAAAATTTATTATGTCCGTCTATGTGACTTTTATTATAAAGTACTTTACTTACGGTACTTACTCCATGACGCGTTTCGGAACTGGTTCCATCATCAGATATCCCCCTGCTGAGGTCGTCATAACATTAAAATAAATTATTAAAAGAAACATAACACATACTTATACA
>JAGFPH010006035.1:42604-75920 GCA_018207615.1 Philaenus spumarius | reverse complement strand
TTTTATTTCAATATTTGTAAATTTAGTCGGAAAAAATTCTTAGGTTATTCCTAGAATGATAAACCTACACATGTATTTACATTTATTACCATAGCAACCAATCGAATAAAATAACAGATAATATAGCTGTTTGCTCCAATATTTCCATTGACAGCTGATTTCAAAATTTAAATCAATTATTTTTGTATTTCTAGCTTTTAGGTTAGGATTTTAAAGTGTAGACCTGAGCATTGCTGGTTCTTTTAACCATTAGGTCTATTATAAATGCCGTTATCAAATATAAGAAATAATTTCATTTGACCATTTATCATTATTTACAATCTTAGTTTTGAGGTTATTATTAATCGTACACCTTTATTATAAATAAAACATAACATATGTTTGTAGAAGGTTCCATTAAGGGGTGGCGTGCGGAGCACGCAGGGGTCTCCCTTAGTACCTTTACAAAGCGAACTACCGCATACCATGTGGGAATAAGAAAAGTAGGGTACATTTAAATAATAAAGGGGCACATATTAATAATTAGATTTTTGTAAGAAAGTATTTTAAGTCATTATTAATGTTATTAATTATTAATTGTTGTTCATTTAGCACCACACGGGAAACACGTGTGGATTGAGGACACCATGGACGCGAACAACTTTACTATAAACTACAAGCTGCAACAGTGCAAGGGTAGTGTTGCCAGTTGGTGCGTGGAGGTAGGCGAATCTCGACCTTCCGTCGCTTGACTAGTTCGATATCTGGCAACACCGCAATTTTTCTCACCCGCCTAATTTCATGGCCGCCAGTTTAGCCACTAGTTCTTTCTCTTTACTCTTTTAATTTATTCTTTTGGCTAACCAAGGGATTAAAGTAGACAGTACATTAAAAGATGATTTATTTTGGAAAACTGAGATGGAAGAAAAATTAACTAAATTTACATGACATGTCTGCTACCAGAAATTATTGATCCTAGACGTCGCAAAAGTATACCCATTAGAGAACCCTCTCACAGTTTAGAAGAACAGAAAAAGAAAAAAACATGCTAAAAAAAAGGAAAACATCGTTAAAATAATTTAATTATATCTCAAATTCATCCAACATCTGTGATTCTTTGCTGAGAAACATGAAGGGCATAAAACCAATTTATTTTTATTTTCTTCTTAATTTATCTTATTGGTCTAAATTTGTATTACCCACACATCACAGGGTGCCTTAGGAATATCCCAAACACATCCTGAATATTTTCCTGATTTTAGTAGCCTACTTTCCTGATTTAAGTATTTCTAAATTTATTGAAGATACTTTAATAATTATTTGAGTGTAGAATTTTAGTCTTTGAACTAGGCTAAGATGTGACAATTACTTTTAGGTAGACAAACACAGTAAACAAAGACAAAGAAATAAATAACTGCCATTGAGCACCTAACAACGGTGAGGGTACAGCTGGTATAATTCTTTCCCTTTCAGTTTGCTTCAAAATAAATTTGTAAGAAATTTAAGTTAGACATAAATAGTATAATAAAAACATAATATAATGATGTAAATAAATTATTTTTGTAAGGCATATTTTTCCTTAATGTTGATTTAAAATTTGTTTGTATAAAATAAATATTTGGTTTGATTAACTGTAATTAGTTTTATTAGTTAGTATAAACATATTTATTATAACAAAACTTATTAAGTTTTAATATTGTAATTAAACATTCATATTTTTATAGAACTGTAATAGGCCTATTGAAAAATTGAGTATTTATAGATTTAAAATTTTCCTTACGTGTGTAATCAAATTGTGTACTACTTTTGAAATATTTTAAATTTATTTTTATTGTTAGTCTACATTTTTTTCATTTACTGTAATGATCGAAAGATTGTTCCTGTTTGTGTTCAGTTGAGTTTAGTTTTTAATTGTCTGTTATTACGTAGGCCTATTTCATAAGAGTAATAACCTGATTAAATCAATGCCTGGATGACAGACTGACATTTCGATACCTAGCCTAAAGTGACCAAATCATTTCCGTAGAAAACCGGGGGACACAACCAGTCTGGACCAAAGGAACCCCCCCCCCTCCAATGTACACAGGTTTTTAAAATATAAAATATTTGTATTTTTAAAGAAATTTATGTTTTGTAATACATTTTGTTGATTATAGCCTATTGAAAAAAAAACACAAATTGTACTATGACTTATTTATATATCTGTTTAATTAATATTATTTTAAAAAATTATTATAGTTTTAAAAATATTACAACCATGGAATTTATAATTAAATTTAATTAACATAAGCTTTAAATATTACTGAGTGTTTGTACATGGGGTTGATTGTTCTTGGAGATGTTTAAATTTATCCCGTCGTATTTCGTTGAATCAATACAACAAAAAGTACATACAATTGCATACTTAAATTGTTGAATTTGTACCATTTAAACATTATTTACTTTCTTGTAAAACTTTGCGAAATCTGTTATGACAATAAATAAATAGGCCTACATAAACGTAGAACTATGTACACTCCTTTATTCCGAGTATAATTGAGTGAGGCCAATGCATTCCTATAATCCAAAGAAAAAATCAGATTTTTTAAAAGAAGAAATCTTGCGTCTTGAGACATTTCAGTTAGTTTAGAAATTATATTGTTCAAAATGTCCTAAATTGTTTACTATCCCTAAATAAAGTAACAAAACAAGACTAGAAACTATTTGGCCTATGTTCATTTAGTATTCAGTACAGTATCATGTCTGCGGTAAAATTAAATACAAATATACCCACTTGTTGATTAAATATTGCTGACAAAACCTTTGCTACTCGGCTATTTCAGACGGGGAGGGGAGATTCGGAGACAGACACATACGGTAAAATGTTACGCATGCGCTGTGCGTTTGAACTATTTTTGTGATGCGGCTGGCGGAATATTGTTTCGACTGCTTCTGGTAGTTCACAAATCTGCCTCGTAGGAAAGGAGCGGTAGAGTCAACTTCGAAACTTATTTTATGTACTGCAGACCTTTAAATAGGAAAGTCACGATGCAGACATTAACGTAGTTGGCTTTGATGCAACTAAATCAAACGTGTGTCAACACAAGAAGGATTTGATGATTTTAATTATTTCTATAATCATAAAACTGTTAATCGAATCATACGTTAAAAATCATAGATCAATACCATGATTTGAACCCAGGACCGTGGGGAGTTTTCCGTGCTAATTATTTGCCAACTGAGTTACTATGATCACACCAGATCAGTGTTATCTCACTTGTACAGTTCACTGCATTATTGTGAACTAACCGACTCATTAAAACTCATTAAATTTTATTCGCAGCCAATGGTCATATTATTTATTAGTTGTGTCAAATTTTCCACTGTACACTTCCCCAGCAACAGGTAATTTAATTAAATTACTAGTAATAAAACATAGACAAATATCTGGATTGGAACCCAGGACCTTTAGCATTCCGTGCTAATGCTCTGCTAAATGAGCTGGCTGACCACACCAGATGTTGTTCAATGTTATATCACATTTGTACGGTTTTACTGATTTGTATAACCTAAACATGAACGTTATAGCCCATTCGGTATAGGTTACAACTACCAGTAATTTACGGGTAACTTTCAAGATAACAAGCTGAGACTCAGCATAAATGTTTAAAATATATATTTTAACTCCTATGTCAAGTTTCAATTCGATATATTAAAATTTGGCCAATTTAGAATGAGCCAATGCTTCATATATGAATACGATGTCCCCTTTTAGTGATTTCTCCTGCTGTAAAATACATACCTGCATTATCGAATTTTTTCCAGACAAACCATTGCTCGGACGAAATAAATACACATGACCTTTTTTGTTGAAAAATACCTCCCCTATACAGGGATATTTTTTATTTTCCTCTATATTCATTCTAGCTCGAAATATTAAGAATAATCGAAAAAAAATTATAATCGATTTTTTTTCGACTTTGGGAAATCGATAGACTGGTGAACTTTTCTTTATGTTAATCTACATACTTTAATGTACTTATAAAAAAAATTCAGCCGTATTGCAAATTACTGGAACTTTTGGTCTAAATTTACCTCTACCGACTGGCCTATTAAGGCTATCAACGTCATTGAAATCAATCTTAATTCTATTTGCAGCCAACTGTCGTGTCAATAGTATACATTTTCGGAAATACATATCCTCCAACAAAAATAATTTAATATAATAAAATTACAAGTAAAAAAAAACACGGACCAAGACCGGGATTTGAACCCAGGAACTTGAGCGTTCCACGCTAATGCTCTGCCTACCGAGTTACCCTGATCACATCAGTACTTGTTTGTTTACCACTACAGTACACATTTTTACCTTGTTAATGTTATCTCACTTGTACGATTTTACCGCGTTAATTCCAATTACACTTTGATTTTGAAGAAATCCCAAGGATTAACTCCCTTTCTCAAATGTAAAGAATTGTATTATCCTAGCAGGATGTACGACCCACAATTCACAACACTTCGGACCTAGTTGGCGTCCAACAATGTTGTAATCGTTAGTACCGCTTCATTAACCAAACATTTACGATTTCTTAATGGTTACCCTCAGGAACTTGGCAGCAGAAATAGCGTTTGGATTCTGTATATAATTTGAATTCGCTGTAACAATTTTTAACTGATTACAGACTTCTAAATATTTTAAAATGATGTGGCTTAACAAAAACTGAAAGATGGTTGACAAAAGAAAGACAGTTTTTTAGACTTAGTATGTACTAAAATCCAGGAACGATTTTGTAGCTTTTTCTTATACTTAACTAACCCGCCTGCACCCGTTGCAGCGTTAGTGGTAAAAAAAAGATATATTTGAGTTAAGTGTGTCCAGTCTTTGTAATAAGACAAATCCCCAATGTAACTAAATTAACAATATTTGAATCCAACACTGCATGCTTAAAACAGGTGTTGGATGCGACTCTGGGGGTAGGTGACCCATAGACCACATTCAACCCCTTTCCCCAGATTCTTAGGTCAAAGGTAGAATGTGTTAGTCAATACCCGTACAACTTTAAATAAGATTCCAACTCCTTAAACACCGGGAATATCCCCTGACCAGTTCAGTAGGCCTACATGACTGATTTCTGACGTATATTTCTCGAAAAGCAAAATCAAATCGTCATTTAACCCTTTTAGGACCAAGAAGTGATACAATTTTAAAAAACTATATATCTCTTTATTTTTGTGATTAACTAAGGTTGTTTAGTAAAAAAACATTTTTTTACTGTTTTTTTTTTTAGTAAATATATATATATACATACCTTAGTAAATTATGCAAAACAGCCCCAGCCGGAGACCAGATATCTAGTCATATCCCGTTAGCTTGGAAGCGAGCCAACCACCGTTTGCTTTACTTCCGCCCTTCTATCCTCAAACCACGATATGATTAGATATCTGATCTCCCTAGCCTAGATTCGATCCCAGCATCTTCTGATCAGGAAGACGCAACGTTATCCACCAGGCTAAGGCTTGATTAAAGAAAACTGACAAATTAACAAAACTTCAGTTACTTTACTATCGGTATAAATTTTACGTGTAAAGTAAAAGTAAAGTAAAAGATAGTTTATCAGCACCATCTAGGAGGAGTGGTTATAGGACGTTTGCTTGGTTGCTCTTAAGTTTGAATCTCTATAATTTGTATTCGTGAGAGGTTTATAATAATAACTTAGATCAGTTCTTATTAAGTTAAGTAATTAATTTAAAGCAATATGCTACCCTTTTAATAAAAAATACTGACAAATGAAAGACTAGAAAATGTTTTAAAAAATTATGGAAATCACACCATATAAATTGCCAATTGAAAGCAAGCAGTAGCCAAGCAAGTCCTGCTTTCTGGTGGCATTTGTTGAAATTAGGTGTAGCCCTGATGTTTTACAGAACTGCAATGGTACTCTAAAGTACCTCCGGGCCTCAACTTGTAGATAAAGCCACTGTTACCTTTTATAAAGACAGTTGAATTGGGTTTTACTGAAAAGTACCGTCGGTTATCAAAGGGTTAAGAGACATAGTTTGTCTAGGTTTGTAGGAGTTGGTGTAAGATGTAATGTTTTATAGTATATAAGGTTTGAAGAGTCGTTTGGTTCTCGTTTTAAACAAGACTATGGTAGGTGCCAAAACCCTTTTATAGATCCAACTAGCCTACATTGTTGAGCAACACGTTAACGAAAATAATAGAAAACGTTAATTAAAAGGAGAAGTTTCACACATTTCAAATTTATCAACTGATTAATTTTGATAACAGCGGAGGTTTTCTCGACACGATGCGTGATTAAGATTTGTTTCTTCATTCCGATTCTATACCTGTGTGCCGAATTTCAAATCAGCTCATTTATTCAAAACATGTTCATCAGACTATGTCATTGACAAGATATTAAACTTGTTTAATTAACCCTAACACATTAACCGAAGTTATTCGTCCCAATAACGCAGACAGAAACGAAAATACTTTTATCAAGTCTAGACACGAAGTGTATTATTAAGGCTTGATACGATCTTCGTTTACTTCACATTCAATGAAAAAAGCATAGAAGAAGCGCGCCGTGAATAGTGTCTACAAGTTATGTAAATGACAGCTGTCATCAACTTGTTCTTTGTATATTGTATCAAACATACATGACATCATTATTAAACATAGAATCTGCTTGTTTTCTTTACAGAAAGAATATTATTTCCTAGTAGATTTCACAGTTCAAGTGATGAAACTATAAACATATCCGTTAAATTGCGGAATTAAATAAACGGTATCAGTTAACTGACACAAACTTTCTCCCAACTTACTGTAGTCAAAATAATATTGTTTTTAATCATTTTATTTACTACTTTTTAGAACAAAACAAAAAAATAATATTCTACCTACGTCAATCGTATAAAAAAGTTATTGTCCCAGGCGGAATTCGATCGCGCGACCTTTGAATTACTGGCCGTCCTCGCTACCGTTGTGCTACCCCGTGCGGCCGTCGCCGTGATGCTAGATTGACAACATAAACTTGTTTATTTTTTTAACATTTCCCCATAATTATGAAACGCCGAAGTTTTGATAAAAGCGGGTGGTGTCATTTTGTTTGGCATCTTAAGCACTATAAATACTGAATATTTGATCAAAATCGTTAGAGCCGTTTTTGAGAAATTTGCATTTTTGTCGTTTTTTATTGGTTTTTAGGGGTAAAATACCCTTAAAAATTAAAAATTCCAAAAAATGAAAAAAACGCCTGGAGATATTAGGGTTTAGTACCTACATACCAAATTAATAGGTTAGGCGATGATAACCACCTAGGTTTTTCGCCTTTAAAAACAAAAACAAAAAAAACAAAATATTTAATAGGTTAATGGTTAAGGTAACTAAATGAAGTAATCATAAAACAAACAACGCGAAAGGACCCAACGCGGGTAAACGGTCTAGCAGACATGGAGACAACGCACCGACATTCCTTTGACATGAATATGTCAAAGTTTCATAAGAAAGAAAATACTTATAATTACAAACAAGTTACCCTCGATAGTGTTAAACGTTTGGTGATCTCTATTTTTCTTTAATGGACATTGATTGGTGACTAATTTACTTTAGTATATAGCCTATAGTTGCACTAGTCTAAAATAGTCATGTAAATTAAACCAAACTTATTAAACCTTACATAAGCAATTCTTATATAAAACATATTTACATTTTATTTTTGTTGTGTACAACTTTCATTATGTTACGTTTGCCTATAGTTAGATCGTCCTGTATACAAATGTAAGTTTATATTAAAAATCCTTCGAAAAATAACAACTGTCGCTATCTGTTTATTTAAACCAATAAACTGCATTATAAATTTACTTAAATTTATGACAAACTATTGTAACCTCATTTCACCTCAGAAATGCAACAAAAAAAACTATGTTTTGAGAAGTATAATATTTTTAACATTCCTGGACCCCCTTTCAACCAACCCCCCGGAATGTGCCCCCCCCCCCAATAAAAAACTGCTGATGACGCAAATGCCCTTACCAGCTTAGCTATCACCGTGTCCGTACTATTCGCCCATTTAAGACTTTAACATATTCGATTAGGGTTTCAAATTTGTAAAGTTTGTGTAATACAATCTTTACAGTCTAGGTGAGTCAGTACAACTCTGGCTCGAATTTTAAAGTTGAAAACTACATAACTTGAAATACTTTTAAAAATCTTTTCATATCATTAGATAAATCTCTATTGAACTATATTCAACATAAAACTTTACTCCTACTAATTTAGTAAATATGTTTATATTTCTTATAATTGAAATATATGCAGATGACCATACTTTATAACTATATCCAATTATTTCACTGTTGGGGAATAAATCGTTAGAATGACAAACGAGCGACCCTACAATCTTTCCAGTTCTCTCTTAACCATAGAAGAAATAAACCAGTTTAAAGTAAAATCTCCTTCCGTTAGTTGCACTACAAGTATTGCTTTAAACAACCAAAATCAACTTAAATCTCGTAATTTTATTTCTACACTCTCTGTGTCTGATATTTTCCCTTTGGCACTGCGGTAAAAAGTATTTGATTACGAATGGAAATTTCACGGATATTATTCAAAACAAGTCGTGCAAAGTTTAACACAACGCGACAAAGTTAAATTAAAATATAATTAAAATTTCAAAACTTTCTGTACGACTACTTTAATATGGCGCTAAATATTCTGTACGCAGCGGGTAAACTTCGACAAGTTATTAAGGAAACACGTACAAATATGGGATAAACGTAGACCGACAAACTAAATTCAAACTTTATATTTTGTAACTCCGACTGAGAGTATACCTTGCTAAGTAGTTTTCGTTAACTTATAAAACACTAGTGGCTTGTAGGGGCGAATGCCCCTATTTATATTGAAACAAAGTTTAATATTTTGTATAATAATTTTATTTATTAAATACAAATTTAATTTAATATAATTCAAGTTCATATTAAAACTACACGTTCAAATAAATAAAACCAAACTAAACAGCTGAGCTATAATTTTATAGAAAACAAACAAAACAGCTGGTCTGTTATTTACCTTTTAAAACCAAACTAACCAGCTGGGCTTTAATTTTTATAGAAAAACAATTTTTATAGCTGGGTTTTTATTTATTTTTTTTTTCAAACCAAACTAACCAGCTGGGCTTTAATTTGTGTGTACAAACAAAACAGCTGGGCTTTTAAATTTGAAATTAAAACAAATAGTCAAAGCGGTTTTCTGCGCTTTTTTCGAGTTATATTGCCTAAATTAAAAATCTAAAGCCAGTTTGCACATCTGCACACACAGACGTTTTAATGTATAATGTGTGGGGGTAAATCTTAAAACAAAAAAGCCTTATCGATTGCAAAGTTTCCATGTAGCGTATCTATACTATCTATAGTAATATTATAAAGAGGTAAAGTTTTTTTTTTTTTATATAGGGGGTAATCTCTGACACTATTGAACCGATTGAAAAAATAGTTTTACTAATAAAGAGCTACACTATCCCTGAGTAACATAGGCTATTATTATTCATTTAGATAAAAACCTTTTTGTATTTCAATATTTATAAATTTTGTCGGAAAAAATTCTTAGGTTAGGCTTAGAATGATGAAACAACACATTTATTTACATTTATTACCATAGCAACCCATTAAATAAAATAACAGATAAAACATCTGTTTGCTTCAATATTTCCATCCAGTTAAAAAATGTCAAGACATCTTTTTGAAGCCCTTTTGACTCCCTATAGATTGGTTTAAGTGTCAAAACAATCGGACGAAGGATAATAGTTAAGTTATGTGTAATAATTGGTTTATTCAACCCGGCATCCTATACAAACACAGTAAACACAGAAATATTGTACGTACGTTTACTGTAATTATCTTTAACTTAGCTGTTATCCTTCATCCGATTGTTTTGACAGTTCATCCCTTCATCCGATAAGGAATCAAAAGGGCTACAGAAAAAGGTATCTTAAAATGTTTTGTCAAAATGTCCGGGTTTTTAGTAATTTAGGTTTTAAATTTTCAAACATCCGCTATTTGGGAATGCATCATTGGATAGAATCGATTATTTTTCTTGAGATAGATCATTGTTAGGTTAAACTTCACGCCAAGCTTGAATTTAATCATTCAAACAGTTTTCTAGATATGAATTAATTGTTTTGTGAAAAAAAATTGCAGATATCTGTTAAACGAAGCATTTCCGATCCTATGTTTATAAGAACTTTTTTCTTTATTTTCACTAGTAGAACACGACCTGAAAGTTTCTCCGTTTTCCCGTGAGACACTCTGTTCATTTGTAGTCTCCTTTCTAGTGGCATTTCTTTAACATCTAGTAGGTGTGAAAGAAATTTTGTTACAACATTTTAGAAAATTACAGGTATTACAAATAATAAACTCCAGTAAACAAATATTTCGACCACGCAGCTGAACCGCTGTCGTGAGTTGAGCGAATTTCCAAAATTAAATTTATATATGTTTTTGGGTTTCAAACAACTATTTGGGAAATTTATCTACTCACGAAGGTGCTGCCAGCATGTACCAAATATATTGCCATCGGTCACCACGGTAATTCTGGTACTTTTACGGTATTTTACGTTTTGATTGTTTTTGGGGGAACCAGATGGGCTATATAAGGGCGCGTAAAAAACAAAATGTGCAGAATTATTTGGTATGTCTATTATTTTAAAATTTTAAAACAATTTTATTCTAGTACGAAAAATCTCAAACAATTGTTACTTCCGGTCAAAAATGCGGTCTATTTCCGGTCAATTTTTTTGGCTAACGAACTCGTCCAAGCAACTTAGAAAACCAACCTGCGTACCACATTTGGACCAAATCGGAGATAAAATGCGTCCGTTAGAATGGGCACACATATATACATGTTACTGCCGGTCACAAATTTGATCTACTTCTGATCAATGTTTTTGCCTGACGAACTCGTCCAAGCGACTTAGACAACCAACGTGTGTACAAAATTTGGACAAAATTTGACGTAAAATGCGTCCGTTAGAGTGCGCACACATATATACATAAAGTTACTTCCGGTCATAAATTTGATCTACTTCCGGTCAATTTTTTTGGCTAACGAACTCGTCCAAGTGACTTAGACAACCAACGTGTGTACCAAATTTGGACAAAATCTGACGTAAAATGCGTCCGTTGGAGTGCGCACACATATATACATAAAGTTACTTCCGGTCATAAATTTGATCTACTTCCGGTCAATTTTTTTGGCTAACGAACTCGTCCAAGCGACTTAGACAACCAACGTGTGTACCAAATTTGGACCAAATCGGACGTAAAATGCGTCCGTTAGAGTGCGCACACATATATACATAAAGTTACTTCCGGTCATAAATTTGATCTACTTCCGGTCAATTTTTTTGCCTGACGAACTCGTCCAAGCGATTTAGACAACCAACGTGTGTACCAAATTTGGACCAAATCGGACGTAAAATTCGTCCGTTAGAGTGCGCACACATATATACATAAAGTTACTTCCGGTTAAAAATTGTATCTACTTCCGGTAAATTTTTTTGTCTAACCTACCAGTTCAAGCGACTTATAAACCCAATGTGTGTACCAAGTTTGGTCCAAATCGGACGTAAAATGCGTCCGTTAGAGTGCGCACACACACACACACATATATATATATTTATATGATTTTTAATGGCACCGCCAAACGTGTTCTGGGGACCATGATCGGTGCTCATTTGCTACTCCCGACCTTGGGTCTTACCATAAGGGCCACTGCAATAGCTCATTTTCTATGGAAATTCGCTAATAACGATGGTTAATAACACAAAAGATGGAATACGGATATACGTAAACGTTATTAATAATATATCAACAACAATAATTGGTCGAAGCAACATGAGTATATACATTTGTTGGGTCTAGTTCGTGTGCCAGTGAAAAGTAAAGTTCAATACGATTGTCATTTAGTTAAAAGTTCAATGAACTTATTTTGTTTTTGAAATTTACGGCGATTTTTTTTATTTAGAGCTTAAATGCTTAGCTTAGGACCCAGCTTTGATAAAATATTTTTAAAATTAGTTTAGCCTGATTAACAGTGTAAGCAAGACAAAGTAAATGATTGAAGTATAATCGCGTTCTGAGATAATGAAAAGAAAGTAGAAGTTGAGATGAGTGTTTGCATAACTTAATTACTTTTTCCAAACCTTTACAATTTTGTTTTCGTAAAAATATCCAAGATAATAACTTTAATCTTTTAAGATTCGTTTCTTATAAAGGCTTTAAATTTTATTAATGTTTAAAAAATATATCTTGATTTACAGTTAGGAATAAAAGATTGTTTCACAAATGAAAAAGACGAATATTTTTTAACGTACAACAATTAATCGTTACTAGGGGCTCTGCCTCTGGACGCTTCGCGTCCCAACTCAGCCTCGGCCTTCGGCCTCAAATGGCTGCTTCGCTTAGCTCGCAGTTGGAAAATTCGCTAAACAATCTCGTTAATCTTTGGCTCGTTTGTACATAGGTTTGTAAAATTATGAAACCAGGCTTAAATATATTAACAGTAATTACAAGATTAATTATAACCACAAATACATGCTTTAGAAACGTGAGAGGCTTTCATTATGGTTTTAGTCCTAGTTCTACTATCGTCTGTCAACTAAAGTTTTGAAACCAGGCCTAAATATAGTAAAAATTATTGCAGGATTAATATAACCTCAATACTATGTTTCAGAAATGAGCTAGGCCTATATTACAAAATGTACTATTAGAATCTATCCATCTTTGCCAAGTTTACCTTTTTTTTTGACAAAATAAATTCTTAAATCAGGACCAATTTATTCTAATTCCAACGTGCAAAAACAGTATAAATTAGCTGGGTTTTTTTAACAGTAATTAAAAACTATCCAATTAACAGCTGATAAAACAGTATAAATGGCTTGTTTATAAACAGCTGTTTTGATCGATTTATTGACTATTTTGTTGTTATTTTGTAACCAACATGGCAACCCATTAGACCCTATGTTAAAATTGTTCTACCTTTGAATTAGATTTTCTCAAAAAATTGCGTTTTTACACGAAATATAACTGTAATATGGGTGTACTTAAAAATCAAAACTACACCTAAATACAAAATTTGCGACAGATCCAAAGAGATACAAGAATTTAAAGTAATAGGATTTAAATACAAAAACAGATTAAACCCTATAGAGAAACCCAGAATGTTGTTTTGAGTTTAACTCTATTCATGACCTCACATTGTTAAAATCTTTGATTATTTAAAATACCACATTGCTATGTCTCAAATTATTGGGCGAAACCCTTTTCCCCGGCTTTCGTACAAATTTTACAAATTCCCCTCCTCCAAAACTTATCGAACGTTTGGATACAATTTTGCAGGTACCGCCTACATGGTTTGAAGGAACACAACTTCAATTTCAAGTTGTAATTTGTTTTCTACAAAATAATTCTTCTAAATAATAATAAAATAGTTTTTGAAAAATATCAGCATGCACTTTTTGCCCTTTTTTTAGTAGGATAAAATGCATTTACGCAGACGTCTCCCATGAGTTTGTACGATGCAGCTCTTTCAGCTGTTTTTCCAGTTCGCTGTCGATATTTCCCACCTTCCCGTATATCTTTTGACCAATCATAATCATGTAAGTCTTAAAAATAGTAAAAAAAAATGCTCGCACAGTTTCACCGACTTGGATAAAATTTTGAAGGCATGCTTATACGACTGCTATATAATTGAAGTTGGTTGTAAAGACAAAGTTGGCTGGTTGCCAAATATCTGTCAAAACAAACTGTTTTAGCAGTGAAATAGAAGCTGTATAACGACTATATTTTTATACAGAGGTGCTTAAAAGTCCGGAGACACCCCTGAAAATGTTTAGTGAGTGGGTAGAGAAAAGCCAAGGTAATAAAACGTTTATAAGGCACTAACTGCCCAAACCTCCCCTAAAATTTAGAATTTTTTTAGAACCCTTTCTTAGCGAGCACCTAGGGCCCTAGAGGAAGCTACATACCAAATTGTATTCCAATCCGTTAAGTAGTTTTAGAGAAATCGTAATTTAGTAACTTTAACCTTCCCAAACCCTCCTTAAAATTTCGAATTTTTTTAAAACCTTTCTTATTCAGCATCTATTGCCCTAGAGGAAGCTACATACCAAATTTTATTCCAATCCGTTTAATAGTTTTAGAGAAATCGTGATTTAGTAACTTTGACCCCCCAAACCCTCCCTAAAATTAAACAAATTTTGCAAACCTTTCTTAGAAGCACCTATGGCCCTATAGGAAGCTACATACCAAATTTCGTTCCGATCCGTTCAGTAGTATTTGAGAAATCATGATCAGTGAGTCAGTGGATTTGGCTTATATATATTAAGCCACAAAATTTCCAATTTTGAATATTTGAGCAAAGCTGTCCCATACATTAAAAGAGTATATTTTTATGACTTACAAACATTTTATGAATTTGGCTTTTCTCTACCCACTCAGTAAAGATTCTAAGTATCTCCAGACTTTTCAGCACCCTATAAATATAAGTTTGGTAGAATATTACATTTTCATAGAAATATTATGTTGTATTTATTGTATTGCTTATATACGTTGCACAAACATTTTTGTATGTGTACTAAACTGTCTCCCCATTACTCTCCCCCCTCCCCTCTATCTGTTTCTAGTCGTCACTAAAATTCCCTTTCTCTGTCGTAAGAAATTATAATCCTATTACTTTAAATGAGCAATTCTTGTATCTATCTTTGTATCTGTAGCGGATCTCGAAAACGGCCGGTTCTAACGAATTCAAAGAAATTTTGTATTTAGGTGTAGTTTTGATTTTTAAGTACACCCATATAGTTGTATTTCGTGGAAAACGCATTTTTTTTAGAAAATTTAATTTAAAAGTTGAAAAACTTTAACATAGGGTCTTATGGGTTGCCATGTTGGTTACAAAATAACAACGAAATAGTAAATAAAGCGATCAAAACAGCTGTTTATAAACAAGTCAATTTATACTGTTTTAGCACGTTGGAAATAGAGTGGAATAGAACTGAGATTGGGTATTATCCAAAATCAGCTGTTCATTGGATAGTTTTTAATTACTACTGTTAAAAAACAAGCTAGTTTATACTGTTTTAGCACGTTGGAATTAGAATAAATTGGGCCTGAATTAACAATTTATTTTGTCAAAAAAAGGTAAACTTGGCAAAGATGGATAAATTCTAATAGTCAATTTTGTAATATAGGCCTGGCTCATTTCTGAAACATAGTAAAGAGGTTATGTTAATCCTGCAATAATTTTTACTGTATTTAGGCCTGGTTTCAAACTTTAGTTGACAGAAGATAGTAGAACTAGGACTAAAATCGTAATGAAAGCCTCTCACGTTTCTAAAGCATGTATTTGAGGTTATAATTAATCTTGTAATTACTGTTAATATATTTAAGCCTGGTTTCATGATTTTACAAACCTATGTGCAAACGTGCCATAGATTAACGAGATTCTTTATTGAATTTTCCAACTGTGAGCGAAGCGAAGCTTCCAGGGGCAGAGCCCCTAGTAGATATAATCCTTGCCAAAAGACGATAATCATTAGAGCGATGAATGGGATGCGACAAAGTTTACAACATTTAAACTCTTAGTTACAGTTAAAACAGTAACAAAGTGTAGTTTATCCAACTAAAAAGTTCTACTAAGTCTTACCTTCATACAGAAGTGGCCAACTCTTCTCTGAGTTAGTACCTTTTTGCAACCACCATTACTTCTTCCTGTTCTAGAAGGTTAAGAGGGGAATCGAGTATGTTCTTAAAGCCTCTATGAAAAAGACTGGTCAGTAGAAATATATATATAGGATAATATAATATAATAATAATATTAAATATTACGTGTTATTGATCATCACGTGACTTATTTTGGTTTATGTAATTGTTACGACGCGTTTTGGGATCGCAATCCCATTGTTAACTTATTCTATAATACAGATTAAAAACACTAAACAAAATTAAAACACAAAAAGGACCCAACGTTTCAAAATTTAGTTATGGGAAGGACAATAATTGTCCTCGGTGTACACCGTTACGTGGGCAATAGTATATTATACATTATAGCGTATAGAGTCGAGTTGCGTCCGTTGGCCAGCGATGTTTTATACTTTTTATCACATGTTTAAATGTTTGAGCGTTTTGTGTTGTGAAGTAAGTGTTGTGTTAAGTGTAATATGACTATTTATGTTTAAGTGTTTTTATATTTGACTTGATAATGGAGACGTGAGCTCCGAAATCGATTGTCCCATCGTATAAGGATTAAATTAGGGCTGTGGACGGACATAAAAAAGGTATGTAACTAAGTTTTATTATATAATAGTATATTGCCTAACATCTGTACGTAGGTAGACAAGTGTTATTGTGATGACCGAGGGTTGTGTCATCCAAGTCATTACTCTTAAATGAGAGTTAAACTATGTAGAACTATGAATGAAAAAAAGCTAGTAGATAAGATTCCAATCAAAATTGTAGTAAATAAATAAAAATAGAAAAATACAGTTTTGTTGAATCTATACTAATATTATAAAGAGATGAAATTCATTTATTTATTTGTATGTAGGGGGTAATCTCTGGAACTACTTAACCGATTGAAAAAATAGTTTTATTAATAAAAAACTATACTATCCCTGAGTAACATAGGCTATAACTCATTTTGATAAATACATTTATTGTTTCAATATTTGTGAATTTAGTAGGAAAAATCTTAGGAATCTTAGGTTAGACCTAGTCTGATGCACCAACACATGTATTTACATTTATTACCATAGCAACCAATTGAATAAAATAACAGATAAAATAGATGTTTCCTTTAATATTTCAACAACCAATTTCAAACTTTGAAGCAATTATTTTTATTTCTAACTTTTAGGTTAGGTTTTTATTAAAATGTAGACCTGAGCCTTGCTGGTTCTTTATCTTTATTATAACTCCTGTTATAAAATATAAGGAATAATTTTATTTGAACATTTAACCTTATTTACAACCTTAGCTTTGGGGTTATTATTGATCCTACATCTTTATTACGTATAAAGAAAACATAACATGATTATGTGTATAGAAGATTCCAGGTTGTTGGCGAGCGGAACACGCAGGGGTTTCCCCTAGTTCGTTTATAAGTTCAAACCTCAAAGCGTTTTTCAGCCACTATAAGTTTTCAACAACGAAATAACATTATATCTATTGAAGAACATAATAACATAATATTATACTATTCAGTGAAGTATTAAATTAAATTTGTGTACCGTTTTACCAGTATACAAAAAAACTGACACTTTATTTTGAACATTTACAAAATTTTGGGATTTTAAAATGCATATAGTCAACGGATGAGTTACAAAAAACGCAATTTATATTCATGTTTGCTTTGATCTCTACTACCTGGAACGTTGATATAATTAAATATATTTATTTGCACCTGCTGTGCTGAATGAACTGACTGCAGTTTTACCCGTAAAAGAATATTTTACTTTCTCCACCCTATACGTAGTATATGGAGAAAGTATTGCTTTCGTAAAAATGTTCGAATTTGAATTTTCAGTTGAATTATCTGTTTTGGTGCTCCCAGAACCCCAAAAAATTGTTTAGTGCAATTATCTGTGTTGGTGCTCCCTGAACCCAAAAATATTTTTAGTGGAATTTTTTGTTTTAGTGCTCCCTGAACCCAAAAAAGTGTTTTTAACGTGGTGTCTGTCTGTCAGTGTGTCAGTATGTATACACTACCAGAGGGGCCACTATTGGTCCGATTTTCATGATATTTGGTATGTAGGTACTAAACCCTAATATCTCCAGGCGTTTTTTTCATTTTTTGGAATTTTTAATTTTTAAGGGTAATTTACCCCAAAAAACCAATAAAAAACGACAAAAATTCAAATTTCTCAAAAACGGCTCTAACGATTTTGATCAAATTTTCAGTATTTATAGTGCTTAAGATGCCAAACAAAATGACACCACCCGCTTTTATCAAAACTTCGGCGTTTCATAATTATGGGGAAATGTTAAAAAATAAACAAGTTTATGTTGTCAATCTAGCATCACGGCGACGGCCGCACGTGGTAGCACAACGGTAGCGAGGACGGCCAGTAATTCAAAGGTCGCGCGATCTAATCCCGCCTGGGACAATAACTTTTTTATACGATTGACGTAGGTAGAATATTATTTTTTTGTTTTGTTCTAAAAAGTAGTAAATAAAATGATTAAAAACAATATTATTTTGACTACAGTAAGTTGGGAGAAAGTTTGTGTCAGTTAACTGATACCGTTTATTTATAGTTTATTTTATGCACTGTTCATACTACATTACACGCAGCTCTGGCACAATTCTGTAACATGTTAAACAATATTTATAGTTTGTCAACCGTCAGTAAGATCTTTCATTTGTTGCTTTTGATGTAATATGAGCACTGAATATAACACACGTTAAAAATAGCCCAGTGATGATGATACGCCAGTCAGGTCATCGACTCCAACTCGATCACTGAAGGTAAAAATTTAAGGGCTGTCTAAACCGAAATGTTTTTTAAATTTTCGATTTTTAGAAAAATATGGATTATTATTCCTTAAAATCTCCTCATTCCAGTGATATATTATAACACTTAGGGATAATATATATTTATATGGTTAGAAAAAATTTAAATGTAGTCATGGTACAGCTGCTCTCCGAGCATTTGGTAAGAGGTTTTTTTAAACCGAAACATTTAAAAAAAATTAGATTTTTGAAAAATATGGATTATTATTCCTTGAAATCTCCTGATTCCAGTGATATTTAACACTTAGGGATAATACGAGATTTATATGGTTAAAAAAATTAAATGTAGTCATGGTATAGCTGCTCTACAAGCATTTCCTAAGAGGTTTTTTAAGTTTTCCGGAATCTGCGTTTTTTTAAACTATATGTTGCATATCTCAAGAAGTATTTGAGATATCTTATTGAAATTTTCACCATAGGTTTATACCAACAAGAACTAGTTACTCACCAAGGAGTAACTACTTATAACCTAGTTGTAACTAGTTACAATTTATCTCCATTGTAAATTGAATTATACCAGTTTTATTTTGAAAAAAATGGAAAATATTTAATGTAATTTATAAAAAAAATAAAAAATATGTTTTATTTGTTAAATACAAAATTATCTGGTCTTTGACGAGATAAATACATGCCCTTTCGTATCAAGCAAAAATAAAAACTCTAAGTCTAATAGTTTTCAAGATATGTGACATTTCGTTAACATTACGGTTATATGCGGTTCGCTTAATCCTATAATAGCGATTGTAAATGCGTACGTCCGTGAGTAAAGAAAGAGAATAGCGCATACGCAAATTTGTAATGTTTAATTTATTCGTTAACTTATAACAGCTGATTTCGTCCACCAGCTGCAGTACTTCGACTTGAACCATTTAAGGTTATGTTTAAATCTTGTAGGTTAAATTTTAAGTTGTATCAATAATTAATTATCCCTCTGATTATTTCAGCCATGTCAGCTGCCTGACATGCGCATGGTCTGCCTTGGGCTAGTGGCAATTTTAATTGGTAAGCTTAACCTTTTAATTCAATCATAAAAGGTTGAGCTTCTGTTAATTGAAAAATATTTGCCTACTGACGATGAAAACTTTAGTTAATTTTAAAATGCACAGTCATCTATTTTTACCTAAATAACTATATTTAATATATTTGGGTTTAAAAATCGTTAAGTAGGTTAAAATGTATGGTTTTTGTTTTGTTAGGTCTTTAAGTAAAATGTATAATGTGACTCTTTCTCTGCCTTGCCATCTTTCTGGCTCAGAACTTTGGTTAAACTTTTAATACGAATAAAACATAGTTTTTCTGATGTGAATCAAGTTAATCTGCCACTGTACTTTCATGGGGCTTACTAATACATTGCTCTCTACACTTCCAAGGTTAGTTAGAACTAATAACAGATACGGAATTGTGATAATTCTTGTCAATAACAATAAACAGCCAATTGCCTGTAAATGTACCAAACGTTTTAATAATAATGTAAATATCCAATCAGAAGGTAAAACAATAATGATCGAATCAACACGTGCCTTCGATGAGGACCCTTTCCTTTTTCGGAATATCAGCAATTACTTAACGAAGTGGTGTAACAGGATAAGCGTCCCTAGCGGCCGCACGGAATTGTTCCCACAAGACCTCCTTGTAGATTACTTTGAGGCAGTTTCATTTTAAATCCAAGTATTTCCCCGTGCACAGTTCAACAAGCGAAACTTCAGTTTCCGAGGGATTATTTCATTTCTAAAAATACAGAAACGTTCGGAAAATGTGTAATGCTATTTGCAATCTTAACTATGCATAACACTAGTGGGGGCGAGAGTATAAAAAACCAAAACTTAAAAAATCAAGGTAACATTGATTTAAAATTTAAATGTACCTAATAGTGTATTTATGCTCATAAATCTACTACTATTATCGTTTTTGCAGTTTGTCATTGTTTGGTAATAATTTGCGCTTTTAATTATATTTTCTAAATAATGCTAAAAATCTCATTAAAAATAAACACTTTTTACAATGAATATTGTAAACTTCGTTGCAGACAAAAACTAGGAAACAAATAGTTTTGCTATTGTAATAAGCTTCAACATTACAGTCCCCTACATTTGTGTGATATTTTACTGATAATTTTTAAACTGAAGGGGTGTTAAATGCACCCAGCAGCCTTTGAAGCGCCTGTACTGCTGACAAAAACGAGTAAAAATGAAGCATCGTCAAGTAGGCGAGTTATAAAACTCTAGGAACGTACTGGACTAGACTAAAAATTGTTTTTATTTTTATAACAAAATTTACCTACTTGGTGATTAAAATGCTCCCCGCACGCTGACTAAATTTTAAAATAATCTATCAGGATTTCTGTTTGGATGAAATATTTGTTATTTAATAGAAATCTGTGTAAGTACGGTAGTTACAAGTTCTCGTGTAGTCATTAAAGTAACTAGAAGTGATCGCATAACACCAACCACATTGGTGCCACTACGTGCACATTTAATAACAACTTTTTAATAAAGGTGTTCCAATCTCAAACCTAAAATGGTACGTAGTATTTAAACGTGGTCATAGGTCAAAGTGAAACACTTCCCCTTCTCTGACTTCAACCGACACGGCAGTTAAAAATAATTCGACCACGCAGCTGAACCGCTGACGTGAGTTGAGCAAATTTCGAAAATTAAGTTTATAGACCGATATTTTAGGGTTTCGACCAACAATTTGGGAAATAGGTCTATTCACGACGGTGCTGAATAGCTGCAAAATGGTTCGCACGCCATTCCGCATATTGGGAGTATCTTAAATAACACAAAGCATTGCGTGCTTCGCACGCCATTCCACGTATTGGGATTGTCTTCAATACACAAAGCATTGCGTGCTTCGCACGCCATTCCACATATTGGGATTGTCTTCAATACACAATGCATTGCGTGCTTCGCACGCCAAACCTCGTATTAGGGATATTTTCAACACAAAAAGCATTGCGTGCTTCGCACGCCCGCCCCAAGCTAGAATCCACCACATTTTCTTTGAACCGGGTACTTCTATGGTATTTCACGTTTTGATCGATTTTGGGGGAACCAAGCGAGCTATAAGGTCGCGTAAAAAAACAAAATGTGCAGAATAACATCTTACATGTATATTTTTAGAAAAAACTCTAAAAAATATTCATTCTCTTAGTAAAAATCTCAAAAAATAGTTACTTCCGGTCAAAAAACTTACTTCCGGTTGTTGGATTTTTTTGGCTAACGAACTCGTCCGAGCCACTTACACAACCAACACGAGTACCAAATATGGACCAAATCGGACTTAAAATGCGACCGCTAGAGTGCGAACACTTATATACATATATATATATATATATACATATATATATACATATATATATATGAATTTTAATGACACCCCAAAACGTGTTCTGGGGACCATGATCGGTGCTCATTTGCTACTCCCGACCTTGGGTCTCACCATAAGGGCCACTGCAATAGCTCATTTTTCCTATGGAAATTCGCTAAAAAGTGCAGATGCATCGTTTATACGTTCTCTGACAAATTTGTCATACTCACTCTACAAGCAAACTTGACATGAAGTTTAACCTAACAATGATCCATCTCAAGAAAAATAAGCGATTATATCCAATTATGCATTTCAAAATGGCGGCTGTTTGAAAATTGCAGACCTAAATTACTCAAAAACCGTACAGTTTCACAAAAAAATTTCAAGGTACCTTTTTTGTAGCCCTTTTAATTCAATATCGGATGATTTAACTTTCAAAACAATCGGATGAAGAATAATAGTTAAGTTAAAGATAATGACAGCAAATGTACATATACAATATTGTAGTATTTACTGTGTTGGTATAGGATGTCGGGTTGAATAAACCAATTATCACACATAACTTAGCTTTATCCTTAATTCGATTGTTTTAACAGTTACACCAACCGATAATCAAAAGGGCTACAAAAAAAGGGTCTTGAAATATTTTGTTAAAATGTACGGGTTTTGAGTAATTTAGGTTTGACTAACACACACACACACTATATATATATATATATATATATATATATATATACATGTGTGTGTTAGTTTTATGTACCGTTATATTATTACTTGTGTTGGAAGGCTTACAAATGCAAATAATTTCTATTCAATTGATGAATTTTGATAAACTTACAAATAATATATTTCAATTGTGTATACATTTTTACAAACTAAAAGTAATGCATAGCTTTTAGTTCATCCTAAAAATGCAGCCTCCACAAAGATTGAAGACAGATCAAGTTAAACAATCGTACTCTATATAAATTAAAATAGGAAATTAAATGTGCGTATCTTGTACGTACTGATCATACACTATATAGACAAAAATTTGTACTTCTGGTAATCGACTTTTAATGTTTGTGCATAAAGTACTTTATATAAAACACAGTGCAGTAATACCAACTTGTTGGATACTGCTTGTGCAGTCCGAGAACTCACTGTTTCCAGCAATCCCGAGTTCTCTAAAAATAGTACGCTGATACTTTATGATATTTATTGAAGGTTACTAAACCAAACATGAATACATTGAAAATTGCAAGCTAGTCTCGCATGTTGGGTCTAGTTTGTGTGAAAGTGAAAAATAAATTATGTTAATATGATTTTTGTTCAGTTAAAAGTTCAATTAACTTATTTTGTATTTGACCTTTCCTGTTTGCAACCCAGCTTTAACATAATATTTTTTAAATTTTAATTTAGTTCAGCCAGATTAACTGTGTAAGCAAGACAAAGTAAATGATTCAAGTATAATCACGTTCTGAGATAATGAAAAGAAAGTAGAAGTTGAGTTGCCTGTTTGCATAACTTAATTACTTTTTCCAAACCTTTACAATTTTCTTTTTCGACAAAATATCAAAGATAATAACTTTAATCTTTTAAGATTCGTTTCTTATAAAAGATTAAAGTGTTATTAATTTTTGAAATATATATTTTGTATTATAATTGGGAAATAAAGTTTGTTTTACGAAGATTGGTCATGTTTTCAACATAGGTCATTATTTGAATACAAAAATAGAATAAGCCATACAGAGAACCCTTAATTTGGTTTTGATTTTAACTCTATATAGGCTGTTCAGCTTCGACTGTCCAGAACTTTACGAGGTTATTTGTCAGCTAAAAACAAGCAAATAATACAATATAACATTTTTGTAATATCTCGATCTATCTTTTTTCTCTATGTCCGTCTGTAAGTGATTTTTACAATTACCTTATATCTCAGAAACGGTTTAAGATATCAACTAAAACTAGGTGTAAATAGTAATCTAAATATTCACCTTTTACTTTAAAAAATCGTTTTTCTCCAACAATCCGTTTCAAAATGGCGGCAGTTTAAGCTTGCCAATGTTAAATATCTAGAACACTGTACATTTTACAAAAAAAAAAAAAATGTAAAGACACCAAATTTGTAGACTATTTTATGCAACAGGTCGTCGAAGCAAACGCAAACAGGTTATTTTATATAAATAGACGATACTATTAAATTCTAATATGTCTTATTTATTTTAATCAGGATGTAATATAGTAATTTCTTATTTTTAAATTCCTTAATTTATTCCTATCTTTAAGGAAAGTATAACAATCAACATGTTTAGTACATTTACACCCCTTAGCAGGACGCGACAAAATACAAATCTAGTTTACTTTTTCTATGTATCTTGTAAGAAATAAATGTTAAAAATTAGAGGTCTGTAGCTTTAAGGAAAGTATAACAATTAATATTAATTGTTTTAAGGGTTGTTTTAACCCTTAAATACAAATTAATTATAGCCTATGTTACTTAAGGATAGTGTAGCTTTTTATTAGTAAAACTTTTTTTTTCAATCGGTTCAGTAGTTCCAGAGATTACCCCCTACATACAAACAAATAAACAAACAAAAAAACAAACTTTACCTCTTTATAATATTAGTATAGATTAATAATAACCTCAAAGTTAAGGTGGTAAATAATGTTAAATGTTAAAATCAAATTATTTTATGACAGAAGTTATAATAAAGTAACGTTAAAAGGACCAGCAAGGCTCAGGTCTACACTTTTTAATAAAAACATAACCTAAAAGTTATAAATTTAAAATAATTGCTTCAAAGTTTGAAATCAGCTGTTAATGGAAATATTTTATTCAATTGGTTGCTATGGTAATGAATGTAAATACACGTGATGATTCATCAGTCTAGGCCTAACCTAAGATTTTTTCCGACTAAATTCCGACAAATATTGAAATAAAAAAGGTTTTTATCAAAATGAATTATAGCCTATGTTACTCAAGGATACTGTAGCTTGTTATTAATAAAACTATTTGTTCAATCGGTTCAGTACTTCCAGAGATTACCCTTTACATACAAACAAACAAACAAATTTTACCTCTTTATAATATTAGTATAGATAGCAATAACTTTACAACTTAGATGTACGGTACTAAGAGAGCGAAATGAGAAGACACATTGTTGACACATGTCAGAATGTGAAAGTGAGTCTGTAAGTTTGGGGTTGACAGTTTGGATTTCGGGGAGAAAAGAAACTCTTAGGGTTATGCCAAATAGGGTGTTTATACATTAGCTTGATACCCCCTTTATATACAACGAAGAAAATAAAAATAACAGAACGACTAGCTTGATCTGACGAATGTTTTATTTTGAATGGAATGATTTTAAATATACGTGTCCTGTTTGTACAAGGTTTATTTTACATAAACATAGCTTTATTTTCCAACGAACCAATAGAGGTCTGTTGAAATGGCGGCCATCTTGGACGTTTAACCCGTAAGAGCAATGTTAAGTTTAAAACCGTTTATTTTTACTTTCTCACTATACTATAGTATAGAGAAAGTATAGTGATCGCAAAAAAAATCGATGTTGAGATTTTTGTGGAAACATCCGTTTTGGGACCCCCTGAGTCCAAAAAAGTGGTTTTTACAAAATGTCTGTCTGTATGTCTGTATGTCTGTATGTATGTCTGTATGTATGTCTGTATGTATGTCTGTATGTCTGTATGTAGACAAAGCTAGAGAGAAAACTATTCGATCGATTTCAACCAAATTTGCACCAGACATGTCCAGTACGCCTGTATAGATGCACGAAAAAGGGTATTGAACAATTTTGAAAAACAACCCCCTTTTTGGCCAAAAAAACCCCCAAAAATCAGTTATTTTTTTATAAAAAAAACGGCTCTAACGATTTTGATAAAATTTGGCTTATTTGTAACTTTTAATGTGCCCTACCATATACAAAAACCCGCATCTTTCTAAAAATTCTCGTTTAGCTAATAATAATAACTGATTTTTGGGGGTTTTTTGGCCATAAAGAGGGTTGTTTTTCAAAATTTTTCAAAACCTTTTTACGTGCATCTATAAAGACCTAATTGACGTGTTTGGTGCAAATTTCTTCGAAATCGAGCGAATAGTTTTCTCTCTAGATAATAATAATAATATTTATTAGTTAATCGCCTACTTTAATAAAAGTATACAAAGCTAGAGAGAAAACTATTCGATCGATTTCAACCAAATTTGCACCAGACATGTCCAGTAGACCTGTATAGATGCACGAAAAAAGGTTTTGAAAATTTTTTAAAAACAACCCCCTTTTTGGCCAAAAAACCCCCAAAAATCAGTTATTATTTTTTAATAAAAAAACGGCTCTAACGATTTTGATAAAATTTGGCTTATTTGTAGCCTTTAAGTGCCCTACCATATAAAAAAACCCGCATCTTTCTAAAAATTCTAGTTTAGCTAATAATAATAATAACTGATTTTTGGGGGTTTTTTGGCCATAAAGGGGGTTGTTTAAAAAAAATTTTTTAAACCTTTTTACGTGCATCTATGAAGACCTAATTGACGTGTTTGGTGCAAATTTTTTCGAAATCGATCGAACAGTTTTCTCTCTAGATAATAATAATAATAATATTTATTAGTTAATCTCCAACTTTAATAAAAAAACTCTCTTACCCCACCCTACAAGTCACAGTGAATCTGTTTAGTAATCTAAATGTATTTGTGAGAAAGTAAGTGCCAGTTCCTGGTACCGTTTATGTATCATATCATAACATTTTTTGCAAGCTCTTATTTTAACCATAGTCACAATACGCATCCGTTTTAGGTTTTACATATTTTCAAATCACGTTCCTTTGTTATGTAATTGACTTGTTTTAAATACCAAGTTTGAATGTTGTTCCTAAAACAATAAAAAATGTATAGTTAAAAGTAAATCGCAAGCCGGACCTGCACTTTTATAAAGAAAGTTTACTTTTGTTTTCATCACGGAATTACAAAACACAGATTTACAAAATGGTTTCAAATGAGGCAATGTCAAAACGCTCAGTTTCAAGAAACTCTACACTGTTTGTATATTGTGAAACGTTGGCGCCACCTGTTGCTTTCTATTTTGCTAGAGCAGACCCTTAAGTCAAAATTTCTCCAATTATTCTTCTTGTAAAATATATACAAAAACGATCATAGAGAAAAAGCCGGCAAGACGATAGAACAATTTTATTTTTGTCAGTTGGTTTTGAATTTAGTAATATATTAATCATTGTTATTTAAACAGATAAACATTTAAATTAGCTTTATTCAAAAAAATAACAATCATTTAATATATTGGATTAAATGCTTAACTAAATAACTATGTCTAAAGTAATTCATATAAATAACTTATTTTATATTCGAATTATTAATTGAAGATTCATGTTTCTTTGGTATCCAAGTTCCATCAGAGGTTCAAAGAACATCTGCCCAAAAAGAACATATATGGAAATAAATCGAATTATGCACGCCACCTGATAGACTAAAACCATGGCTATATACTGACTTTGAAACCAATTTGATACCATTACATACATGAAAAAAAGGCAAAATTATGGATTCTATCGAGGAATACGAAACATACGAGCGTTTAAAAACAATGAAAACCAAGTAATGAACGACCATCTGCATTTTCTCCTCGAACACGCTGTATGACACGGCTGTCAGTATACAAGATAATTCGACCGCTGACGCGAGTTGAGCAAATTTCAAAAATTAAGTTTATATGCCTATTCTTTCTTGTTTCAACCAACAATTTGGAAAATAGGTTTATTCACGAGAGTGCTGAATAGCTGCAGAATGGTTAGCACGCCATTCCGAATATTGGGTGTATCTTCAACACACAAATAATTGCATGCTTCGCAAGACAACCCCACGGTAGAATCCACCACATGGCTTTGAACCGGGTACTTCTATGGTATTTTACGTTTTGATCGATTTTGAGCTATAAGGTCGCATAAAACAAAATATGCAGAATAACACCCTACATTTATATTTGTAGAAAAAACTCAAAAACAAGTTCATTCTCGTAGGAAAAATCTAAAAAATATTTACTTCCTGTCAAAAAACGTGCTTCCGGTTGTTGGATGTTTTTGGCTAACAAACTCTTGAGAGCGACGTAGACAACGAACATGTGTAGCAAATTTGAACCAAATCGGACTTAAAATGCGGCCGCTAGAGTGCGAACACATATCATACACATATATATATATGATTTTTAATGTCACTCCAAAACGTGTTCTGGGTCCATGATCGGTGCTCATTTGCTACTCCCAACCTTTGGTCCACTGCAAGCCCTTCGCTACCATAAGGGCCACTGCAATAGCTCATTTTCCTATACAAATTCGCTAATAACGGGCTTTGCTAACAAACTTCACCTCATGGTCACTTAACCTTGCAACGACAGTTGTCCTTGAACCACCATACTCGATGCATCCCACGCGCAAAAAGTGTTTTAATATGTTCTCAGTGTTTGTGTTTATGAGTTTTTTACGTAATTTTTGACGACCTCGCAAGAGTTATATGCTTCTGACGATGGAGCAAATCTCCGAAACGCGTCATATAACAAGAGAAGAAAGTCACGTGATGGACATAAAGTAAGTAGTTAAGCTGAACTATTAATGTTCGTTTCAAGATGACTGTGTACAAATAGTAACAGCAAGATATTTTTAAAATGAATGGGTTCGGGACGAATCTATGTTTTTGAATAAATTATGGTAATGAGACTTTTCTAACTTACATTATTTACTTCAGTTTCTATATATTCAACACTAACTGTAAATTTGTAATATTTGTTTAAATTAAATCGATATCACTACATAACATTTTTATTGTACATTTAAGTTTTAATTTTTGATATTAAATACTATTCTTAAACAAACTCTGACCTCAGAGTAGGTGTGACAATTTATATTCACTCAAAAAAGATTCAAGTTTTACCTTGGATCTAACCTCACTAATCTTTATCCGCCCACCTAACCTTGACGCTTGTGTGAAACGATCTGACAAAATGTTGAGAATTTTATGAAAATGTGTATTTAAGGTTTCTTTAACAAAGCTTGATTTTCATTTGTCATTGACAGAGAAATAAGTATGACAAATTCCTAATGTGGCTAAATACCAAAATATAATTTCGTATCCGATTAAGATTTTACAAAATTAAAAAAAAAATTTACAGCGCGAGCGTAGGAGAAACTTAAGCCGCGTTTACACCAAATGATGACAACAAAATTTATTGCCAAAATGTTGACAACAAGTGGATCCACAGGTTGAAAATAAGTTGACAACAAGTTGGCAACATGTTGGCAATAAAAGGAAAACAAATTGGCAACAAAATAATTTGAGCAAATAATTTGATCACGTGAGCAGCTTATTTTTAACCCAATACATTTCACTCCCCTGTTACTTCAGTTGCGTCCATGATGTTTACTGCAGAGGATGCTACTGCGGGTGCTTGTGTAATCTTGGCCAGCCATTATCAGAGACGTCCCAGAAGATATTGGGTGAAACCTTCTTTGCGGGCTAGAGCGAAGTATAGTGGGAGTGACTTATTATTTGATTTACGTAAAGATGACAGTGATCCTTTTTCAGGGGAACTGAGGTGTGACGGAAGCATAAAAAACTTTTTGAGAATGACAAGTAGTGACTTTGAGTTCTTAATAACAATGGTAGGACATAAAATCCAGAAACGTGACACGAACTACAGAAAAGCCATACCTGTGTACTAAGAAAATCAATGCTGCTTGAAACTGAACATGCTGATAAGGCCTGTGTTCATCTCCACAACTTTTTAAGACGGAGTGAATCATCTAGTTCATCCTACACACCACAGGGAACCTTTGATAGCGAGGCCATAAATACGGGAACAACTATTCCTTTCCAAAAAACCTCTCTTTCCCTATACATTTCTATCAGTTCAGTTATTTTTGCACGCGACCATTCAACACCCTCAGTTTCCACTGCAAACATAAAACCTACAATAACTGCACCTGACCTTTACCTAAACAAACACACGTTAATGGGCTTGGCCTTGACAACAACTGGAGTTATGACGGGCTGTCTGGCGCGCGAAGGCGGAGTGGGAAAAGCTGTCAACTTGTTGCCAACAAGTTGCTCGTCTTTTAGCGCGCGTCAACATGTTGACAACATTTTGTTTTCAACTTTCTTTGACCTTTACCGACAACCGACGGGAAACGAAATTTGTGTTGTCAACATTTCCTTAAAACTGGCAACAAGTGTTGACAACTCCAGTGTAAACGCGGCTTTAGTTTTTGGTAGTGTGTTGGCAACATTGTTTATCGTTATTATAGATGTCAATCTTTCTTAAAATGTCAGGAAGACTTTACAGAAACTTCCATTCCATGCGAATGTCCGATAAATCTAAAATTTCTCGTGTTGACGCTTGTTTGAGAAAACCGGTAGTGTGAATAAATGCAAACTTTCCGGCCAACTTTTTAAACAATACTTCCTTGAAAATTTACTTCATAAAGAAAGTAGTACAAAAACTTCGTCAACAAATCCGTAATGTCTCGTGGGAGTGGTGGCAGATCAACAAAGAAACTCAGACTCCATTCATGTACTACGAGCTTTGAGAACCTTTTAGGAGAAACACTGAAGTCTGATAATAATTTTACATTTTATATACTTTGATGAAGCAAAGTTTGTGTGGCTAAACAGTCAGAACAGGAAATATCAGAGTCGGAAAACTTTTACATTTATCTATAGAATTAAATATTCACATAAAGTTAAAGTTTAGTATAAGAATTCATCAAAAAGAATAATTGCGGCAACTTTTTCTCCACGGGCACGATATCAGGACATCATAATTGTGTGACACTGGTAGAGCAAAATGAATGAAACTGCTCGCTGCATCAGTGGCGCAAAATAGAGTACAACAAAGAGCAAAAATGAAAATTCTCATGGCCTCGTAAATTAACGGATTTAAATTCCTAATTTTTATTTTTTTTTTGTGTGGAATATAAAAAATAATGCCTATAGAAGCAACTCTCACGTAATCGACCAACTAAAGCAAAAACCAAAGACTAAATGTTGAGAAGTTTCTGTTTTCAAATCAAACCGGTGATTTTAACATTTTAATACGTTTCACGACAAAGTCAAGCACCTAAACTGCTAAACAAGAAATTGCAAAATATACAAAAATAATACTGCACAAAATTACGTTTCCATAAGAAACGTTGCCTGCTATATTAGAAATTTAGAGCCAAATTTCGGAAAAAGGTACACAAAGTTATTCCGTTTATAGGTTCAATACTTTTATAAAATTACCCCATTATTATTCATAAGCAAATCAAAACTTTTGATAGTCATTAAATTCAGAATCTGAAATAAATATTTGCAGTTTTTAACTTATAGATTATAAGGTGTGAGTTAAATTACACGGAGCTGATGTAAGGACTATGCACCAAGTAGGCCTAACTCATGGGTGCACCCTCCTTTAAAATCTTGTGTTATTCATTTTTACACAAAGAACCAACTAATTTAACAAGTATTATATTACTCAACTTGTTTTTAATAAATATGTTTAAATATGTTGATAGGCTACATTCTCAACATCCTATCTTTTAGTACTTTTATATGCAAATGGTAAATTGATTAGAAATGAAATACTGAATAACAAGTTCTGGACACGAGTAACGTGTTTAATTCTGTTCATTGGAGCAGCAAGAGTTTACGACAGGTAAAGAGCAATTAATCAACAAATCGATTCTACAACAGTAAACATGAAACTGCATCGCATCGTGTCTCTATTTGCACATAAAGACATGTGAATCAAATGGAATAAAACAAATCTTACCCCTTGAAATGATTCCAAGGAAAATATGTAAAAACTATTTATATTAAATACATTCATAATTTACAAATAGTATATTAATTTCTTATAGGAAATTTAGTGCAACTTAATGGATGACAAATTTCTGGGTCATCTTTTAAACTGAGTACAGTTACGTTAGACGACTTGGTCCCTGTGCTATCTACAGGGTGCACCAAAATTCAGATCACAATATACAGAGTGTTCAAAACAACAAAACCATTTTGTTAAATATAATTGAACTTCATCGTGATATTTTAAATTCTAATTTCAATATAAAAAATGCACATTGTAAAAAAAATGTATCCATATTCGAAAGATTTAAAAGATTTAACATTTAAAAATAGTGTAAGCATTTGCAAAAAATAGGGTAAAAATTAAAAATGAAAAATAAAAAAAAATTTGTTTTCCTCGTTACATTACAGATACCGTACATTATAGGGTGACCATATATCTCCGCTTCACCATATGCACTTAAATAAAGCACGTAAACAAATTATTTTGCTTCTGTTAAGTACAACACGTGAATTTTGTTTTAAAATAGGTTTGTATTGTGCAACTATCGCCGTGCTAGGCCCTTTGTCAATGATTTTTAAAAAGGCGAGTAATCACACATCAAATTTAAAGAAACACCAAACTACATGATAAATCTTTGACTATTCTCGCTGCTGAAATTATATGAATGAGTTATGTATTTGACAAATACAAGAATTATGTAATAAATACAACAATTTTTAATATTGAGAAAAACGATAGAGAAAAATGTATAAACATTTTATTTTGTATGAAAAAATTTATTCAAATCTCCCTTTTTAATTTGTACAATAGAGACACCTGACAGGCAAACTCATATTAAATTCAAGCCATAATATGCATATAACAAATTTGAGCATTTTCATCAAAAATCGTCGTAGGCTATTATTTACACCCTAAACATGTTTGTACATCTATAACGAGTTAGCTCAAGTCATAATATGCATATAAAAAATTTGAGCATTTTCATCAAAAATCAAGACGTATTAATTCATGCTTTTTTTGGGTGAAAAAATAAAAGTTCCCCTAATGGCGTATAAACACCCTAAACATGTTTGTACGTTCATAACGAGTTAATTCATGTTATAATATGCATATAAAAAATTTGAGCATTTTCATCAAAAATCGACGTATTATAATAAAAGAAAGAAAACCATTATTAGGAAATATTACAATTTCAACAAAAATGTATTACCCAACCTATTATGAACTAAATATAAATGTTCAGTTAAAAATGTATAATTTAAAGATAATTTAAACTAAAATAACATGGACACCACAAAAAAATCACTGAGTATGTATATGTAGGCTATGAGTATGTATAAGTATGTTTGAGTACGTAGATTTATGTTTGAGTATGTTTGAGTACGTAGAATTATGTTTGAGTATGTATGTTTATGTTTGAGTATGTATATGTAGGCTTGAGTATGTATATGTATGTTCGACTATTTATATGTATTTTTGAGTATGTATATGTAGCTTTGAGTATTTATATGTATGTTTGAGTATATATAGGTATGTTTGATTGGGTATATGGATGTTTCACTATAAATATGTATGTTTGAGTATGTATATGTATGTTTGAGTATTTATATGTATGTTTGAGTATGTATAGGTATGTTTGATT
>JAGFPH010006034.1:53182-85757 GCA_018207615.1 Philaenus spumarius | reverse complement strand
TTTCCACTGAAAACACATGTTTATACTGTACACTACTTATATAAATACAGGGACACATTTTAATTTGCCTGATAACAAACTAACAATATTTTACTGGGTTACGTTTTTATACTACTGTTATTTCCCCGCATTCATACTTCCCGAATTTTTATACTCCGCGTTTTATACGTTTTACATTATTTACCCTTTATGGTTTGACAATTTTTTATTTATTTGCCTAAGTGGCTTCAACTATAATAATTGAGAGTTTTTTTTTTTCTTTTTTATTTTCTTTTTAAAGTGTACTAATTAGTTTTCCTTTGCTTTTCCCTAGTATCCTCCTTTATAATTTTCCATTACAGTTTTCTTTCCTTATTTGATTCCTAGGTTTTAGCTTACTTTCTTCCTTCCAGACTCTTAACTACTTAGACTCTCCTAACTAATTTTACGCATAATTACCTTTTTTCCAAGTAATATGCAACCCCTATATACCCCTTACTCGTATATTAGGACATTCCAGGCTCCTGAATTGTTTGTAGGTTTCAATCAAACGTTTTATTCCTGGATCTGTATGCACAATTTACTTTAAAACAACAAGCAATGCCTTTGCGTGTAACCGAAAAGTGCTTAGGCCTTACCCTGTATCTATCAATGAGTCGCGTTATTTATTTAGGCCTACTTCATTCATTGCAGCGTACTGTTCTCTCTCCCCACTGCCTGACCTTGATCTTGTTTCCGCTCAGCTGTTTTCAAACATCCCCTCCTGGCTAATTTGTTCTCTGCCCTTTACAAACTCATCGCACCGCTTGTGTTTACATTCAATCAAAATATTTACATTTGGGATTCCCCAGTATGGCTAATCACTTTATGCATTAGGCCTACCTTTTCTTCAAAACAATACTATTTACAGTGTTAATTTATTTTTGGATGACAACTTTACTTATTGAATATTGATTCGGGTATTTCGCTCTTTGACAAATATCGCACTTTCTAATCTCTTCCATAATTCGATTGTTCATATATTTAAAATGCCACCTATTTTTAATCATGTTATATATCTTATTTCTTCCTGCGTGACCGTACGTTTCGTGCACTTGTTTTATGAATTCTTTTACTGTGTTCTCTGGTACTACAATTTTCAATATTCCATTTACAAATTTACATAATACATTATTTTCAATTCTATAATCTACTTTATTTACAATATCCTGTATTATTTCTAAGCATTCAGGGTTCGCCATCTGTCGGTTTCTCCAATCCTGCAATAATTGTGTAAAACCTGGATCCATCCTTACTTGTTGGATTCGCACTCTCCGTTGGTCTTCATGTCCTACGCTGTTTTCGTACATTCTGCTTGCTATATCGCAAGGGATGTTATCTTTTCCCGCGCAGTGCATTACTCTGGGGTTGTACTCCTGGATTCCCAAAATCCATCGTGTCATCCTACTGTTGCCGAACTTGCAAGACGTTAAGAACTTAAGTGCCATGTTATCCGTAATGATCGTTAAGGGTGCACCTACGATTAGTGGTCGAAACTTTTTCAGCCCGTGCACAATCGCCAATAGCTCCAGCTCACATATGGTGTAGTGTTTTTCATACGCTTTGAGTGTTCGGCTCACAAAACCTATCACTTGGATATGCCCGTTCGCGTCTAGCTGGTAAAGTTGACTTGCTATTGCTCCTGTACTCGCATCCGTTTGCAAAAATGTTTCTTTCCCTTCTTCTGGATGGGCGATAACTACGGATTCCCTGAACAGCTTCTTAACCTCCTGGAACGCCTGTCGCATGTCCGATGACCACTCCCACTTCTTGTCCTTTCGCAACAGTTGGTATAATGGTTTAGTTGCCGCCGCATACTTTGCTGTAAACCTTGAGTAATAGTTCACAAACCCCAGAAATGATTGCAGTTGCTTTACACTACGCGGTTCTGGAAACTCCTGTATAGTAGAAAGCTTTTCCGGATCTGTGCGTATCCCCGATGGTGCAAATATAAACCCCAAAAACTTTACCTCCTCCTGGCAAAATATTGTTTTCTTAGGGTTTATGGTTAGTCCGCCATCTTGAAACTTTTGGAATATAATTTCCAAGTGCTGCAGGTGGTCTTCAAAAGTCTCGGAAAGGCAGAGTAAATCGTCTACATAGTTCAGCGTAAATCCTTCCACCTCACCTCCTAGTGTTAAATCTACTGCTCTCACTAATCCTGCTAGAGAGTTCTGTAAACCGAATGGAAGTACCTTAAAATTGTACACCTTGTTGTCAAAAAGGAACCCAGTATACTTCCTGGACTCCTGTGTCAATGGTACCTGCCAGAAACTTGACGTTAAATCTATTTTGGAAATATATTTAGTGCGTCTCCCTTTCCTTAAAATGTCTTCTATAGGTGGCGCACTCTCATAATCCGGAACTATAATCTTATTTAACTTCCTAGCATCCATGCACAACCTAATGGACCCATCCGGCTTCACTACTGTAACCATAGGATTGATGTAAGGTGTCCGCGATCTCTCTATTATATTATTCTCTAACATTTGTTCTATTTCCTGCCTTACGAGCTTTCGATGATTCATGGGGATTGGGTAATTACGATTCACAAAGGTGTCTGTTGCATTAACCTTTAACTCATGAACGTAATTTTTACACAGTCCCGGCAATTCAGAAAAAACTGTACTATATTTTTCTATTAATTTCTGCAGTAGGCCTTCTTGCTGTTCCGTTAGTATAGTACCATGACTATACTCCTTTGTCAAAGTTATCTTATTGCATTTCTTCCTTGGAACCGCTACATGCCCTTTTGCTCGGGTTACCGTCTCCCCTCCTTGTCTAAGATCCCACAGCTGATTTTCCATTAGGCCTACTTTCTCTTTAAACCTAATGTGTTTCCTACTTAATTTAGTCTTATTTACATCAGAAGTAGCAGTGTTTTTAAATCTAACTTTCGATATTTTTCCACGCATATTTAACGGTAGATTTTGGTTACGTGTTTCTGCTCCTCCTACAGATATTAATTGTTTACAAGTTGGTTTATTGTTTTTATATTTTTTATTATTTTTATTATTCATCGAGTGGTCGGAAAAATTGCAGTGTAGTGTAGTGCTTGACTTCGCCTTATTTGGATTACAACATTTACTAGAATATTCACAGTTATGGATACATTGATTGCGCCGCGACGCTTTGTTGGTAATTGGAATCTTTTCACCATTATACCTAACATTAATTGGAACATTTATCCTTTTTAATGCCCTATCACGCGGAATCTCGTCCTTGGCTTCTTTTGATAGCATCTTCGGTACGATATTTTGTTTGGCTTTCTGCCCCTTCCTTCGTTGAACTGACACCTCCCTCGATATCATCTTATTCAACCTCTCTTCGTTTTGCATCCTAACCTTATTGTTTTTCCTAGCTGTTGTCTCCGGCTTCCTGTCTTGACTGCTGCCGCACTTCCCTTCCATTACATCATTAATGCCTGTCTCACCTACTTCCGGTCCATTAACGATTTCAGCTTTGTTTACTAACTCGTTCATACTATTTTGATTAATTTTTACTTAATTTGTTTTGAGTGTAGTATTCGTTGCCTCGATTTCGTCGGATTTAATTACCTCCGATTTAATTAAATTGCTCTTTTTATTGGTTTTATAGTATCGGGAATTAATATTAAAACATTTTCCTTTTAACCGTGTTATTGCAACTTTTTTATCAATAAACGGGATTTTAACATTTTCCTGACCTATTTTGAACATCGCAAATTTTTCTTGCATGTTTATTTTTGCCTGTAAACTATATAAAAGGTCACATCCCATAATTATTCCAGATTTTAGACCTTTTACTACCAAAAATTGTAAATCTACGCTTTTGTCAACCAGTTTAACTTCGATTAGGACTTGCTTGCTGATTTTTTGCACCTTTCCTTTTAATGCACCAATTATCTCCAAACACGCTACCGGTAATTCTAAGATTTTGACATCTTCCGCCTTCAATTGCTCGAGGTAATCTTGCTGGATAACGCTTACTTCGGCTCCGGTGTCAATTTCCATGTAACTAGCATTCGTTCCAAGTTCTACTGGAATCGCGGGTATTTCTTCTAACGGTTTTTCTTCTATAACTGGTTCATCTCTATTATCTAACAAGTCTTCCCTAATATTTACATTTAAACTACCTAACTGTTTAGGCTGACGTTCGCGCTCCTTTTCGACGGTTTTTTCGCCTACTTCAGGTTCGATTCTACTACAAGGAGTAACTTTTTTATTTCCTAATTTTTCGGTGTTTACACGCGTATTTACTTTTTTAATATTATTTCTTTGTTTTTTTGTTTTTTCATCGGCCCTGTCATTCCGAAAAAATCCATCCTTTGTCAGAACCTCATTTCTTAGTTTTTCGGCTTCTGGTTAGGATTTGAGTTGGAAGGACGTGGTTTATTGGAGTTTGGGTGATTAGAGTTATTTGGGTTTTGAGCATAGGATCTGTGGATTGGTGGGTTATTCCGAGGTGTGAAATTATGCCTGTTTTGCGTTTCCTGAGCGTCTTGGGGTCTACTTCGCCGATTTTCCTCAATCATGTCTACATTATTTAAGAACTCGATCGCGTCTTGAATGGTTTCGCTAGGTTTACCTATGCTGGCTAATCTTATTTGCTCGCTGAAATGTTGCATCACCGTGAATACAAGGAAACCTTCAGGTAGGGGGGGTTCTAAATCTCGCGCTTTGTTTACTACCATACAGAAATATTCGGTTCTGCTAGCGTTTCCCCTTTCTACATACCTATTATTTTCTATATAATTCCTGACCGCTTTTTGTTTTTGGAGCGACCAGTAATTACTCAAAAAAGCCTCCCTAACTTCGGCATACTTCATCTCTTCGCGATCTGTTATATTGAACCATTCGAGTGCGTATCCCTTTAGATGGCGTCTTATGAATTTTATTTTCTCCCTATCTTCTAAATAAGGATTCAACTCGTCCATTAACCCTTCTATCTCTCTTAAAAATTGTTTCGGCCTCTCTTTACTATTCCCCCAAAATTCAATTTTATTTATTTCGCTGTCAAACCGCGGCATTACAATTCCTACATTCCTACTCCCACTTCCCTGGCTTATCACGTTTCCTATCTTCTTTTCAACGCTCTGCACCCGACTTTCCATTGTTCTGAACCCTTTGTCTACGCTGTCTTTTATGGTGGTTGTGGTTTCCTCCAGAAAATGGATAGCGCCTTCAATTTCCCTAATCTTCTCTTCTCCCTTGGTGTGTTGTTCCTTACACCTCACGCTTTCTTCCTCCAGGCATCGTTCCAGGTCTCCCAGCTTTCCAGAAATAACTTTGTATAACTCTTTCTGCTCCTTCTCTCGCTGTAGCCTTTCTGCTGCCTTTTCTTCCCGGATTTTCTCATCCTTGAGCCGTCTTCTTTCCTCTTTCCTTTCCCACTCTTCTTGTTTTTCTTTCTGCCTGGCCTCCTCTATTTCCTTTTCCTTCTTCGCCCTGGCCTCCAGTTCTTCTTGCTTTTCCCTCCGCCTGGCCTCCAGTTCGGCTTGTTGTTCCTTCCGCCTGGCCTCCAGTTCTTCTTGTTTTTCCCTCCGCCTGGCTTCCAGTTCTTCTTTATCTTTCTTCGCCCTTTCTTCCTTATCCTTTTTGTATTGTTCGAAGAACTCTTTCATCGCCTTATCCGCCATATTAACTTTTTGCTTGTTTAAAATTTAATCGTTTTTAAAAAATTTTTTTTAAAATTTGTTTTTATCTGTCGCGTCGGAAAACTCCCAATTATTTTTAATTAATTTTACACCTATTTTTTAGGCCTACGCCCCCCAAGCTTCCGACTTTACCGCGACAAATTTAATATACTGGTTAATTATTATTATTTGTTTAATTTTCACTCCCCCTCTGAACCTTAATACGACACGAAACCGGGAAATATTTCAGACACGGGAAATAGCAGTAGTATGGCTTAATATTAAACACAATTCTAAAGCTAACATACACAGTTTTAAGCACAAATAATTTTACGTTAGTTCTTTGACCTATTTTTACTTTTGGTTAACTTTTTAACCACAAGTGAAATCGGCCAACACCGAAGGGCGCCAATTCTACAACGAACAACCGTTTTGGATGGTTCGTTTTAGAATATTTCGGGTCCCACGTTTCGGGACGCCAATTCTACAACGAATATTCTTTTTTAGAGGAATTGTTCGGTTTAGAATATTTCGGGTCCCACGTTTCGGGACGCCAATTCCACAACGAACAACCTTAGTTTTGAATTTTTCTTGAATTGTTCGAGAATTAAGTTGTAGAATAATTTGTTTTGGCCACAACTGCAACGCGTTATTTTTCACGCTGGCAGCGCCAATTCTACAATGAATCCCCTTTTTAGAAAATTCTTCGTTGGAGAATAAGTTATTTCCACCTACTGGAAGTCTTATAGGCAATCTCACTTTGTTTGGCCTAGGTGAAATAACTATGTGTCGAATATTCAGTTCACTGACTATTCTGACAAAAAACTTTACTTTATACTTCCAGTAATTTATTTTTAATTCTAGCTCAGTAAGAACACAAGTTAATAATTTTACTTTTTGTAAACCTCTGAAGAGTGAGTACACTGGAACTAACCTTGTAAATTGCTTATTTGTGCTTGCAATTATTCTATGAAATTTCACTTTATCAATTCTTAATCTAAAATTCATAAACTATTGGGATATTTGAATATTAGGTGTTTTTGTAAATAATAACCTTTTATAAAACAAAATAAAATTTTAATAATTTCTTTTTTCTAATCTTAAACATAAAACAAAATTCTTGTATTTAATATTTTCCAAATAAAACCAAATAATAACTTTCTTCTCCAATAAAATAATAACTTTTTAAAACTATAAGGCAGAACTAATCTCTTAATTTATTATAATTTATTTTAATATTTCATTACTCAATTGCATTTAATTTATACTTTAATGAAAATTTGAATTTACGATTTAATGAATTTACTTCTTTAATTAATTACCAATACTTCTTAATCTAACATCCTAAGTAACCCAGTATTTAAAATAAATTTATTTGAATTTACTTCAGGCAATTTAATGGGGACTAACGTATTTTACGCTTCTACCGACCTTTTCACACTTGTCCAGGCGTCGCGACGTTTGTGGTGAAATCCGCGAACGCTGTCCAGTGATGACGAGCTACAGATGTTCTGCGTGCTGATAGAGTTGTCTTGTGGGTGAAGGTGGTGTCCTGTAGGGTTGTCTGGATGTATGATGGATGGCTTCTTAAAGATGGATGTGGTGATGCCGTGTCTGCAATCCCGGTTCGTCTATTCCCTCGTAGCTACAGTTGCATGTCCTGGTGGCTGCCTGGTGGTGTCCTGGAGTCCTGTCTGGAAGCTATACGAATCACTCCATGTATCAGCTGTCCGGTAGGCTATGTTTTTCTTCCAGAAATTCCCAAGTTAGGCCAACGTGTATAGGCTAAGTTGCCACTGAAGTCCTTGTAGAGTTAATTCGGTGTCTATTGCTGCATCCCAGATGATAACCGCAATGCCGTATCTTCTTACTTGTTATAAAAATTTACAGTTTAACGAAGAAAATACTCAGCTTCTAGCACGCTAAAGTATTTTATAAAAAAAAGCATCTGCTCTCGATGCGTCAACTTACATCGTAAAAATATTAAGGATCCCGAGTTTCCCCGAGCAAACGTTTATATAAGGTTTTTCGGCACTATTTCATTGCCAACCTAAGCTTTCTACCACTATATTTCCATAATGCTTTAAAATCCATTTTTTCGCCAATTTCAAACTTCTAGTCTACGTAACTTTTCATCCTGAATTTTATTATAATTTTTTCATAATTTTGTAACATGATTTAGCCTTTGTTTTAATTAAGATTCTATTGTTTCTTTGAGTACGCCCCTTTTCGTAAACTGGTCACCCTGTTCTCCTTCCATCAGTCTCGTCTTTGGACCTCCCCTCTACCGTCTTGCGTTCTTATCTGGCTTCCCTCAGTTTTGTGCTATGGAAATCCTTTTTCCATATAACTCTTCCAGGGTTTATCCGATTTTCCTGAAACTGACATCATTTTCCTCAGCTCGTTGTTACCTTTCCACACGAACTCGAGTGACGTTCGTACGACTCCTGGTTCGCGTACACGACCCGCGCGCGTTTTTCCGCGGCGATTTTTCCCGGAAAAGTCTTAATTTTACACTTCTTTCGGTTTTTCTTTTTCCACTTTTCTTGTCTGTTGGTTTTCATTCACTAGCCGGATTTTCATCTCATTTCTGCTTCTGGTTGTCTTGCTGTGAGGTTAGGGACTTCAACGATTTTTCACAAACTAGGGTTTTACTTTACTCCCGAAACATATTTCAAATACTGGATTATTTCTACATAACTACTTCATTTAGATAATATTTACTATTCTGAATTGTTAAAAGTTTGAGTTTAAATTTTCCATTAGCTGTAAAGGTGCAAATTCTATCACCTTTTTCCTTTTATAAATTTTCTAGTTTTTCTTTTACATTATAGTTTACATTTATCAATACTAAAACTTGTTTTAGTTAGAATTTAACAAACTTTATTTTTAACCTACTTTTTTATCCTTTAAACTTTACGAATTACCATTAACTTTTTTATATGACAAAATTTCGCTAAAACTTATTTCACCTTTATTTTAGGCCTTTTTAAGAAAAGCCTAAAAAACCTTTTCTTTTTTAAATTAGAGGAATTTTGAAAATTTTCTCATTCTTTGAAAGCTCGTATCTTACGTAACTTTATGATTTTTTAATATCTAATCTTGCAGTAAATACACCCGCGGTTAGCGTAATGCATTTCCCGAAGATTTTTATTTTTTATTCAAATCTTGGATTTTGGCTTCCCGTAGGAATCTTTTAAGTAATTTTTATAAGTTCCCAATCCTTTTCAGACAGGCAGGGTCCAAAAGTTTAATTCTACCCGATAACAGACCGCCCGCGTATACATGCTAATCTCGTGACCTACATTTGGCTTTAACTCCCGGCAAGTCCATATTATTCAAACTTACAAAATTAATTGCAAATTTAAACTCAAGACCTACAACGAGTTTTGTCCGTTGTAGAATATTTACGGAAACGATGATCGATTAGGACAGAAGCACTTGGATATAAGATGGGTAGTATGGGTAGTTGTGAATTGTACAAAATGTAAGACAGAGGTCGAAATATACTCGTACTGTTCCCAACATTTGTCCACATATTCCATAATGTTATTCATATTTTTTTTAAATTTGTAATATGAATATTTACGGAAATAATTATTGATTAGGGCAGAGCCACTTAGATCTAAGTTTTTAGCTGAGACCTGTTACATAATGTAAGACAGAGATCGCAATATCCCCAACATTTGTCCATAAAATCCCTAATTTTTACATTTTACTTTCTCACTATACTATAGTGTAGATAAAGTATAGTGATCATAAAAATATCCGTTTTCGGACCCCATTAGTACAAAAAAGTGTTTTTTACAAAATGTCTGTCTGTATGTCTGTATGTATGTATGTCTGTATGTATACAAAGCTAGACCGAAAATTATTCGATCGATTTCAAACAAATTTGCACCAGACATGTCAAGTAGGCCTGCATAGATGCGCAAAAAACGGTTTTGAAATTTTTTGAAAAACAACCCTTTTTTGGATAAAAACGTTTTATCTAACGATTTTGATAAAAATTTCGCTTATTTGTAGCCTTTAGTGTACCCTGACAAAAAACCGCATCTTTCTAAAAATTCTCGTTTAGCTAATAATAATAATAATAACTGATTTTTGGGGTTTTTTTGGCCATAAACGTGGTTGTTTTCCAAAAATTTTCAAAACCTTTTTTCGTGCACCTATACAGGCCTAATTGACGTGTTTGGTGCAAATTTGTTCGAAATCGATCGAATAGTTTTCTCTTTAGATAATAATAATTATTATTATTGTTAGTTAATCTAATACTTTAATAAATCACCTCTCCTACAACACCTACAGTTATGAAGTCACAGTGAATCAGTTTAGTAATTGAAATATTTTTGTGAGAAAGTATGTGCCAGTACCTGGTACCGTTTGTTTTCTTTTTTTTACAGGAATTTTATATATTTTCGGAATAAAAAGTGTCCTAAAATACTCTCTGAATTGTTCTCTACATTTTAATGAAAGTTTCGTCCAAATTGGTTCAGCCATTCCGGAGATTAGCCCGGCCAAACAAACAGACAAATATACAGACAGACAGACAAAAATGTATAAAAATGTATGTTTAGTTTTGTAATGTGTGAATAACCACATGAGCTTAGAAAGCGCTTGTATTTTAAAATCACAGACTGACACTTCAAGTGATTCATATTATGTATAGATTACATGTGCTTACTTAAAAAGTGTAAAACTCATCTATGTTAAACCGTTTTTGTTGTAATTTTTTAAATTTAATTTATGCATTTTCCTATATTTGATAACTTACATAATGCATATACGTACAATATACTTTTATCCACCGGAAATTTCAGATTTAAATACTCACCTTTTTTAAATAATTTGTGTTTAACATACATTGGAAATAGGCCTCTTTTTGTGTGGTGTTTCGTCCGCTTATTTAAAAACCATTCTAACATAGGTTCCCTAGTCGAATAAATTTAAATAATTAAATGTTGTCTCATTTTCAAAAAGAAAATTCGTAGTTCAAATTTTACAAAATACTTTTTACTGAACAAAACAAAAATTTTTCATAATAACTACAAATTTATGCGTGATGATGTTTTTGTTGGAAAAATTTTAGTTTATTTTTCAATTATTTAAACACATAATACAAAATTAAGCTGAACAAATCTAAAACCACCAGAAACATTTTGAAATAGTTAAGAGGAAATATATACCGGTAACTTAAACTAATAGTAATCTGTTAGCTTATAACATGATAACATTAATCATAACTACTAATTTTACTAATACACATTACTTACTTGAATTAATAAAGTTTTGTAGTTTAATTGCATAATTTGTTTTAACAATGTTCAAACAAAATCACAAATTACATACGAAAATAAAATCAGACAAGACTATTATCTATGTTTTTAACGTATTATTCAAAAACATTTAGATTTCGATATTTTTTCCAATGTTTTATTTACGTAAACGTCACTCGACAATGTAATGCAGATGCATGAACACGCAACATTTGTTCGCGCCCGCAACGCGCACTGGCAGCGACTGACAGAGTTTCCCCGACACATTTGGTGCAAGCACTCCGGCGCATGTCAGGACAATCGTAAATATTTTTCTGGCACTTTCTAGGTAAATCAATTTCACCAAACATTTGCATCGCGAATCACGTACGAAACGTTGGCTAACTACATTAAATAATTCGACCTCGAAACTGAACCACCTACTTGATGAGTTGAGCTAATTTACAAAACTAACTTTATATAATTTCAACCAACTATTTGGGAAAATGATCTGTTCACGAAGGTGCTGATGTACGAAATATATTAGTAGAATTTGTTTTGCACCTAAGCCTCTTTCGTTCTACTCGCAGCGGAAAAACTCAAAAATCCTTGAGTGAGGCCTCGGGTTACGGACTGCTCGCTTCGCAGCGTACAAATTCGACCGTCGACCTCGGTTCAGAAGATACCCACTAGGTAAAATAACTCACGTGTGCCGGGTACTTTAATAGTATTCTACGTTTTAATCGATTTTGGGGGAACAAAGCGAGCTATAAGGTAGTGTAAAAAAATAAAATCTACAGAATAATAGCCTACATTTATTTGTTTAAATAAAACTCCAAACAAATTTCATTCTCGTACGAAAAATCTTAAAACAATAGTTACTTTTGGTCAAAAAACGTACTTGGGGTTGTTGGATTATTTTGGCTAACGACCTCGTCCGACCAACGTAGCCAACCAACATGCGTACCAAATTTGAACCAAATCGGACTTAAAATGCAACCGCTAGAGTGCGAACGCATACATACATATGTTTCTTTCGGTCAAAAAACGTACTTTCGGTTATTGGTTTTTTTCTAACGAACTCGTCTGAACGACGTAGACGACTAACGTGTGTTCCAAATTTGGACCAAATCAAATGTGGCCGTTAAAGTGCCAAAAGATAATATATATATATATATACATTATATAAATAATTTCGAATGACGCCCCAAAACGTAGTCTGAGGACCATGATCGGTGCTCATTTACTACTCATGGTGCTCATTCGTTTTACCATAAGGGTCACTGCAATAGCTCATTTTTCCTATGGAAATTCGCTAATAATCACATATATAAATTGTGTTCTTTCTACATCTTCTGTCCTCAAGATTTTCCCGGCCAATGTTAAATTTTCTCTGATAACACCAAAAAGGCTGAAAGTTTAAAACTGTTAAACTGAATCTCGTAGTTTTTGCACATAAATTGCACAAATTGTACTGTCCATGCCTTTATAAAAGCATTACAAAACAAATTACAATTTCAAAATTTACAATAGATTATTATCGATTTTGCCTACAGACGCAAGTAGACTTCAATTATCCATTTTTTATAAGATAAGCGTTAAGAAATATATCCAAAATCTGCAACAAAGGTAGCTATTAAAAAATCTTATACTATGTAAATATTTTGTTTAGTATTGAGAATATTTACAGCAATTTCGGCTTCGTTCGATATTGTTTGTGCTTATGAAGTAATGATTTTTCTTCTGCGATCTTTAGGCCAGGGAAATTAGACAGAATTCCAATGAAAAACTGAATTTTGATATACCGCTCGGATCGAAATGGGGTGTTCTGCATTGTGTTCAGAAATGGATCAGGAAAAAAGTCCAAATATGAGGATAGACGGCTCGGAAAGAATTGCATCGGGTCTGTATAAAATTAATCAAAAAGTCCATCATTTTTTGAAAATATCTAAAAATTGATAAAAAGTGGTGATCACTTCTCGGGGGTATTTGAGGTCGCCGTTTCCGATACTGCCTTCGAAAAACATCGCCGATGCCCCGGGCTGACCCAAAGGACCCAGGGGCCAAAATTTGAAAGTAGAGAAAACTACTCGGAAATCGTTGTCCGGTGGTTTTGAAGTCGTTGATTCCGAATCTGCTGTCGAAATACTTTGCTGGTGCTCCGAATGTATAATTTCAATAGAATATTGATGGTTTTCTTGTAAAAGGTTGGAGCGTAAAAAACGGAAAAAACTCAATTTCCTCACACTCTTGAATGATCCAGATTTGTGAACTGAATTATTTGAAATTCTTTCCCCAGAGTAATTGGTAGAAAGGGATACGTCAAACTTTATTATATATAACTTTTGTTTTCGAAGAGGCTATTTTACACTCTTTAATGTGCTAAAAATGAAAAATAGAAAATTCAATTCCAAGTTTTTAATGATACCTAATTTTTTTTATAGCAACAAATTGTTTACTATACATTTTAAAAAATTCCGTAAACCCTCGTTTTAAAGTTTTCTTTTTTTCCGTTTTAAACATAATATTTATAAATATTTTTTTAAAACTCAGTAGAAATGCAGATACAGACTATATTTTGTAAATTTTATCGAATTGTTGATATTTTCAACAAATGATACACTTTTAGATGCATTTTATGCAGCCCCGGTGCAATTCTGTCTGAGCCGTCAATCATCAGAAATATGTAGACTTTTCCTTATCCATTTCTGAAGACAATGCAGAAAACACTGTGTCAATCTAAGCTATATGTCAAAATTTAGTTATTTTTTAAAAATTTACCTGCTCTACTCTATATATACACAAATACAAGTCAACTTTTCCAGTTTACTTACATTCCGGTCAGCACCAGCTTTATAAGGCACTAAATATTTCATAAATGTCTTGATGCTTTTCTCTCAAAACGTATTTTATAATGTTTTGTAAAATATTTTACTTATGTTATAAGGTTAAAAATCAAATACAGTAAACTCTAACCGCGTATAATCCGAAATAGGATGAAAATCAACACGGAAATCAATTCAACATGTTTGAATTACATTAAAATGTCAATAGTACGTACAATTACATACATTATAAACAAAATTATTTTATTTTATTATTTTTTAACCAAACAATTAACTGTCGGTTAATTAATTGTCTTAGAATTTACCTTATTATAATTATATAATTATAATTAAGGTCTTATAATTACCTTATTAACGAATTTCCTTAGGAAAAATGAGCTATTGCAGTGGCCCTTATGGTAAGACCAAAGGTCGGGAGTAGCAAATGAACATCGATCATGCTCCCCAGAGTACGTTTTGGGCGGCCGCATTTTAAGTCCGATTTGGTCCAAATTTGGTGCACATGTTGGTTGTCCATGACGCTAAGACGAGTTCGTTAGCCAAAAAAATGACCAGAAGTAACTATTTTTTGAGATTTTCTACAAATATAAATGTATGATGTTATTCCGCACATTCTGTTTTTTTACGCCACCTTATAGCTCGTTTCGTTCCCCCAAAATCGATCAAAACGTAAAATGCCATAAAAGTACCCGGTTCAAAGCCATGCGGTGGATTTTGCGAAGCACGCAATGCATTGTGTATCGAAAATACTCCCAATATGCGGAATGGCTTGCGAAGAATTTTGCAGCTATTCAGCACCGTCGTGAATAAACCTATTTCCTAAATTTTTCGTTGAAAGCCTAAAACATAGGTATATAAACTTAATTTTGGAAATTTGCTCAACTCACGTCAGCGGTTCAACTGCGTGGTCGAATTATTCTATATTTGAAATAATTTGTTCGACCACGCAGCTAGACCGCTGACGTGAGTTGAGCGAATTTCCAAAATTAAGTTTATATACTACAACGAACCCCACGTTGGCTGCTCCAATTATACAACGGAACAATTCAACGTGTTCTCTTGTTGTATAATAAGTTACAACACCTACTAGAAGCCTTTAGCCAAAATTTTATCTTTAGCTTAGGTGATGCAACTGGGTGTCTGATACCTATTTCTATAAGTATTTCGACTGACTCTAACACTTTAAAATAGCTTCCAGAAATTAATAAGTTTACTAGCTCTGAATTTAATTTACGAGAACTCTTGATTATTTTTGATCTCAGGGAAATGAGAACAGTGGAACAGCCCTTATAACTTACCTTATTTGTGCATTGATTATTTCTACAGCTAAACACATTTATTAGACTATTTCTAATAAAGGAAATTATCATGAATGGATAACCATAAACAGGTAATTGATTACTCTCAGTATTTCAGTATAAAAATTAATAATTAATTTATTCAAAACTCAAAATCAAAACTTTTTCAAAATTAAACATAAACAACTCACTTTTCTCACCGTCTGCTTGTACATACAATTTCTATCCAATATTAATGTTAAACCTATAATTCTAATTTCTAATAGGCTTGGCAGACAGTCTAATTTTATAATCAATTTAATTTTAATTTATTTGAATTTAATTTATTTACATTTATTATTTAAATTTAGGGAATATCGAATTTACATTTATTTAATTTATGATTTGAATTTAATTTGAAACTAACCTATCCCAACCAGTACTTTAAATATTTTTATTGAATTTACTCAGGCAATTAATTAAAATGGGGGACAACGTATTCTCGTTTACACAGACCTTAATTCAGCGTTTTTCACCTCCGGTTTTCCGTGATGGATGCCGCTATGTTGATGGGCTGGTGCTGGAGCTGATATGATGCTGTGTCTGGTAGCCTGGATTTTCTGATTTAAAGTTGTTGGGTTGATATGATGGCTACAGATGTACTTGAAGAGCAGATCTGGTAGAATCTAGTAAAGTTACAGATGATCCTATTTCTTCCTTGGTTCGTGAGAAGTGAAGTTCCGTTTAGAAGATCATGTCCTAAAGGATTGCCTATGTCGTCTCAGTATCGCCAAATAGAGTTATTTTTGCATTAACTCATTTGGTTAGGCCGTAGAGTTACTCCTGAAGAACTACTTCTGACTTGTAGTTTATATTTGAAAGTTATTTAAGTTTAACGAAGAAAAAATATAATAGTAGTGCTCGTGATACTAAGGTTTTTTAGCATAACACTTAGTATACGAACTGGTAGAATAATATTTGCTGCAGAGTGACGTGAAGTCTACATGCGTAACAATTTGAATCTAGAGTGAGTTTGAGCGAGTGAGTCCGTGGATTTTCCGCGTTCAAGCATTTATACACTTCGTGACGTCATTTCTTACATGCCCTTTCCCTCATTTTTTCAGTATGCTAATTTTCCTTTTGTATTAACTTTTTTGGTCTAGAAATATGTCTAAATTCGCACTGGTTAATTTTATCTAATTTTCTTCTTTTCTTTTCCTTCCATTTTCCTGGAAAACACCAATTTCCCTGGTTACTTTGGTTGTTAGTTGACGCCCCTTTCTGTAACCGCCGCTTCATCCCTTCCACTTTGACCATTGAATTTCACTTGTTTTTGATTTCCCGCTGTATCTTTTTTTCCTTTTCATTTTTCCTTAATTTTCCTTTTTCACATTTTCCAGATTGTTTTTGGCTATCCGTACGTTTTTGAATCGTGTCTGTACTGTGATTTGTACGCGTGCGAGGCACGTCTACGCTTTTCCGCGACTTCCACGACTGTCTTTCGCGTTCAATGTCTTTTTTGTTTGTTTACGCCGATTGTCTTTAACACCTGTACAGTTCTAACACTTTTCACCATTTTTACTTATTTTTTCTCTTCTGGGACTTAGCCTACAATCGCAAAAAAGTTCTTTGGGGGTGTTTTATTTACTACGCGAAAAATATTTAAGTTACTGGTGTCCTAACGATACAATGTTAGTCTACCCTAACTCTCTTTACTTTATTATTATTAAAAATTCAAAAATTCAACTTTTATTACTTTAAAAGGCGTGAAAACTCTCATCATTTTATCTTAATTTAATTTTACTTTTTATTCCCTTTTTTACACAGAACTATTCATTCTCTAATAACTCTTGTGAGTGAAAACCTTTGATTTTAATTATTTCTCCCTTTTTAGGTTGTGTGAAATTTGACACTGGAGCTAACTTTTTTATTTTCAATAATTTGACTTTTTCTTATGTAACCTTTTATTTTCGTCTACTTATGTAGATTCCAAAAATGTCTGACTTTTTCAGTTTCGAGTTAAATTGAACTTTTCCCTTGACTTTAATCCCTGTTTACTTTGGTAGATTTGAAATTCACACGGCCCCTACTCACGCGTTTAGCGCTACGTATTAAACCATGAAAATTACAAATGCATAAAATTCCTGGATTCCTTTATTCCCCCAAAACTCAGCTACTTTCAGGCTAAGTCAGATTTCCTTTCTTGACGTGTCCTTGATCAAGGTTCACCTTGGGAGATAAGCCTTGCTCTGATTTAACTTGTATTTTTGACTAACAATTGACACTCACCGAAGTCCGGCCTTGAAGACATCGAATTTTATAATTTAGTATAAAAACCGATCTTTCCCGCCTTACAACGGCTAATATCCGTTGTAATGCCTATGTTTTAGGGTTTCAACCAACTATTTGGGAAATAGGTCTACTCACGAAGGCATCGAACAGCTGTCTGTGTGTACACAATATATTAGTAGAATTTGTTTGCGCCTAGTGGCCTCGCGAGATTGCACCACTTGGCTTCGAACCGGGTACTATTATGGTATTTTACGTTTTGGTCGATTTTGGGGGAACCGAGCGAGCTATAAGGTCGCGCGTAAAAAAACAAAATGTGCAGAATAACATCCTACATTTATATTTTTAGAAAAAGCTCTATAAAATTTCATTCTCGTAGTAAAAATCTCAAAAAAATGTTACTTCCGGTCAAAAGACGTACTTCCGGTTGTTGGATTTTTTTGGCTAAAGAACTCGTTCGAGCGACATAGACAACGAACACGTGTACCAAATTTGGACCAAATCGGACTTAAAATGCGGCCGCTAGAGTGCGAACACATATATACATATATATATATATATATGCTTCTTTATTAGCATTTTTATCGTATGAGTATATTTATTTATAAATATGTTACTTACGTCGTCTCATACACACTGTTTCTTTTTTCCCAACCGGTTTCGCTGATTCAACTAGTCAGCATCATCAGGGTATCCGCTACTGCTTCGTTATTACATAAAAAGCACTACACAACACACACATATACACAAACATACATTACAAACGCACATATCGTATACTTTATGTCCTGTCAGGTGGCCGGCCAGGTCCGTACTGAATCTTTGTCTCGTCTTTATCGTTGTTCAAACATGCAGAATAAATATTGTCGGAATCAAACCTTACTTGTTCATTTATTATTTTCGTTTTGCTGTTTTGGTTTTCAACAAATATATAAAATCGTTCCCAAGTGTTCATATTATAGCCTTTGTCGCATTATTTTAAAATATTCATTGTGCTTTCCATTGTGTCATATGAGTGCCCGTTATCTAGAATATGCTTCGCGAAATTTGATTTTTCTGGTTGGTCCAATTTTATTGCAGCCATATGCTGTTTATACCTTTTTTTTGAAATTAACAGTTTGTCCTATATACGCACTATTACATGATTTACATCTTAGTTCATATACGCCTGGGTTATTGTGTATGCAAACTTTGTCTAAATTAGTATTCAGTTTCATTTCTATATTATTATTAATTTTGTACACTATTTCATAGTTAAATCTTTGTTTAAACAGCCTAGCAATGCGGTGTGTTTCTTGGCCTACATAATGAAACAACACATAACTTTCTTTTTTATCCTTATAATTTATCAACTGAGTGTTATTATTCAACCTACTTTGGGTGTTTATTTTCCCCCGTATCTGTGAAAGGAGTTTGTCTACCATTTGCTCTTCGTATCCATTGAATTTTGCCACTTCTTTTATATATTCAATCTCTAAATTAAAGTGTTCTAGGCTTAAAGGTATTTTTAAAGCACGGTTAATCATTGACCTATATGCTAGATTTTATGGCTAGTCGGGTGATTAAAAATGTTGTGTATTGTAATGTCGACATAAGTTGATTTCCTGTAAATGTTAAACTCGAGTTCGTTTTTATTCCTCGAAATAGTGATGTCCAGGTAGTTGATTGTTCCACGCTTCTCATTCTCGTATGTAAATACCATGTTATTGTGCAATTTGTTTAAGGAGTCAACCATTGCATCCGGTTCATTGTCTTTAGATTCATTATATATTATCAATATATCATCTACATATCGGAAATAAGCTACAATTTCGTGTTTAGAATGTAAGGTGTTATTATTTTAGTATCCATTTCTTGTAAAAACACTTCCTATAGTATACTAGCTTTCGGGTCCCCCATCATTAGGCCATATTTCTGACCATAAATCTGGTTGTTGAACTTGAAGTAATTTTGGTTGATGGTAATTTTCAACATCGTTATTATTTGCTTTATATAGGCTAAATTGCGGTCGTCCTCTAGAAGCTTATCAACTATTATATCGATCACTTCATCAGTGGGGATGTTAGTATACATATTGCAAATATCAAATGATATCATACGTGACTTGTGGGTTAACGGTATTTGTTTCAGCTTATCAACTAAGTCAATACTATTAGCAATGTTGAAGGTTCCCTTTAAGTCCATATTTACTTTAAGAATAGAAGTTATAAACTTAGAAATTCTTTAGCCTGGACTTCTGATATAATTAACCAAAGGTCGTATTGGTATTCCTTGTTTGTGTATTTTAGGAATTCCTCTCATAACAGGGGCTATTGGATTTTGCTCTATTAATTTTAGTATATCTTGTTTACTGATAAGCAAGTCTGAACTCTTTACACAGTTTTTAATAGTATTACAATACGCCATAGTAGGGTCTCTAGGTATTTGCTAAAACCGGTTATCTTGTATGTATTGTTCCGTTTTACCTACGTAGTCATTCTTATTCATTATGCTCACAGATTTACTTTTGTCAACCTTTGTTAGAATTAAATCATTGCATTCAAGCATGAACAAGTAAGGTTTGATTCCGACAATATTTATTCGGTATATTTGAACAACGATAAAGACGAGACAAAGATTCCGTACGGACCTGGCCGGCCACCTGACAGGACATAAAGTATACGATATGTGCGTTTGTAATGTATGTTTGTGTATATGTGTGTGTTGTGTAGTGTTTTTTATGTAATAACGAAACAGTAGCGGATACCCTGATGATGCTGACTAGTTGAAGCAGCGAAACCGGTTGGGAAAAAAGAACCAGTTTGTATGAGACGACGTAAGTAACATATTTATAAATACAAATATATATATATATATAATATTTATATATGAATTTTAATGACACCCCAAAACGAGTTCTGGGGACCACGATCGATGCTCATTTGCTACACCCGACCTTGGATCTCACCATAAGGGCCACTGCAATAGCTCATTTTTCCTATGGAAATTCGCTAAAAAATAGATGTATGTCGTAATTTATATCGAAAGAGGTCAGCGGTTAACAACTAAGGGGGTAATCGTCCGAAAGTTAACTGTATTTTATTTACAATTCATGTATAACTTTTTTACCATTTCTTAAAATTTGAATACGATTTATTTAATAAAAAAACTTAGCTTTTTGTTTTATAACTTTCGAAATAATCCGTACAATGTGTATTAAAATCAAATGTCCATATATAGTAGAAATTAAACTACAGACATAAGGGCTTTGATTATTTTATATGTTAATTAATTAGAAATTATCAGTTCACTTGATAAAGTAGTCTCCCAACAGAGATTCCGTGAGAAAATAGAAAATCACCGAAGTCTGTACTTCTTCCTCAGTTACACCCGATGGAATATCTCCATTACATCAGAATTGTATATTTAACTTACTTTATGATAGTTCAGTATGGTAGATAAATTTAATTTCATCAAAACCTTTATTTGCGAGTTTCCGTAGGAAAAATATGCTATTGCAGCGGCCCTTATGGTGAGACCCAAGGTCGGGAGTAGCAAATGAGCACCGATCATGGTCCCCAGAACACGTTTTGGGGTGTCATTAAAAATCATATATGTATAAACAAAGATATATATGTGTTCGCACTCTAGCGGCCGCATTTTAAGTCCGATTTGATTCAAATTTGGTACACTTGTTGGTTGTCTACGTCACTCGGACGAGTTCGTTAGGCAGAAAAATCAAACAATCGAAAGCACGTTTTTTGACCGGAAGTAACTCTTTTTTGAGATTTTTCCTACGAGAATGAATTTGTTTTTGAGTTTTTCTACAAATATAAATGTAGGATGTTATTCTGCACATTTAGTTTTTTTACGCGACCTTATAGCTCGCTTGGTTAACCCAAATTTATCAAAACGTAAAATACCCTAGAAGTACCCGGTTCAAAGCCATGTGGTGGATTCTACCAAGGGGTTGGCGAGCGAAGTTCGCAATCCATTGTGTATAGAAGATACTAAAAATACGAGGGTTGGCGTGCGAAGCACGCAATACATTGTGTGTTGAAGATAATCCCAATATGCGGAATGGCGTGCGAACCATTTGGCAGCTATTCAGCACCGTCGTGAATAGACCTATTTCCCAAATTGTTGGTTGAACCCTAGGACTGGCATGGTTAAAGCTAAAATTGAAAAGACCGTTTATAGCGTTTTGCAACCATATTTTAAAAAATTCGCCAAAAATAGTAAATGAACCCCAATCCAAAAGTGTTCCATAGTTTTTTTGTAGAAGAAACTTCAAAGAATTCAAATTTGCCACTAAAAATTAGTTTCTTTTGAAATTGTAAAAGTTGTTAGCTTAGAAAGCGAAAAATGTTCAGAAAAGGAAGGAAAAAAAACAACTTTATGCATACATAAAAAATAGTAAAACATTTTTGTAATGTTTTTCAAAATACAAAAAAGTTTTATAATTTAGTTCTAAATATAAATATGTAAAAATATATTTCAATTTCACAAATTTTAGTTCAAAATAACATTTTAAACGTTTTTACGACATAACCTACAAATCTTGACTAATTTCAAAGTGACTAGCCTAGGTCAAGATATTTTTTACCAAACAATGTTTTTTTTATACCAAAAATTCGAGAATGAAATGTAGAATCAAATAGCATTCCACCCAGTGTCAAATAACTTTACATTTTGTAATGAAAATTCAAAAATATCAAATCGGCAGACTAACCTAAAACCTTATTTGTAGGCAATGTTATTTATTCACTTACCGTTTTATTACAACACCGTTATAAGCCTAATTTCACTCAAACACAATCTACACTTATTTATTTATAACTAAAACACCATATAACACTATTTTATAAACTGTAATAACCAAAAAAAAAACACAAAACAAATGTTATATTATAACTAACATCAAAATACGGACGGACGATGTTCTCAGTCTGAGAATTGAAAAGTTTGTTGTTCATTGGTACCAACCTATGAAATCTAAATGTATTGAATGGGACATAGATAAAAACTGTGAAGTTTTCTTTGTATAACCATATTTTGTACATTTTAGGGATATATCGAATAAGACTGTAAGAATCGATTCTAAACAGGCTTGCGCATTGGCCAAATCTATGACCAATTACAAGCTTTTATCGTATATCCTGTAGAACAGCTGTTTTCAGAGTAACATGTGATTTGAAGACACAGTTTGAAACAGAATCGTCTGCTAAATTCAATGCTGTTATGATCTTCTTCATAAATGACTTCTGTGAGGAGTTGCAGACCGTTGAAAATGAGACAAAGTCTTGACAGTATACGGCGTTCATTGACGCGTGAATCACAGGTGATTTAGATACTACAATTTTGAAACAGTGATTACGTATGTAAATATCTGTTCTACAAAAAAGTTGTAAATACAAAAATTATAGTTTAATTCATTACCTTTCCAACGGTACCAGTTTTATTACGATTAAATCATTGCAAGTGGATATAATTATCGATTTTGCAAATTCTCGCAAAGGTTCGAGCGAGTTGCGTTGCCCCTGAGAGACTGCAGTCTGCCACTTGCACGGTAAAACAATAAAGCATAGGCCTATACACTTAATTTTGAAAATTTGCTTGACTCGCGTCATCGGTTTAGCTGTTTGGTCGAATTATTATTGAACATTATTGTTGACCAAGATGGTTTGTAAATACGTTTTCTTGTATAATGAACAGAAAAATTAACTTAACTGCTCGTATTTTGAAACAAGGGTGGTTATTTTATTAGCGTTTGTTTTCTGGTGAATGTATAATAATACAAAATCGGTGCTGTATAACTATTAGCTTTTTAATTATATCTATATATACAGTATAAATAAAATTAAAGCGTCTGACTGTGAATTCAAAATACTGTATAAGTTTTTTCCTAAGCTTATATGGTTATTTACACATTACCAAAACCTAAACACACATATACAAATTTTTAAAATTGTCTGTTTGTTTGGCCGGGCTAATCTCCGGAATGGCTAAACTAATTTTGACGAAATTTTCACTAACCTGTAAAGGTCTTTTCGTAGAAAGTTTTAGGCTACTTTTTATTCCGAAATTTTTTAAAATTCATATTAAAATTTTAAAATAATGAAAAAAATTAGTGACTTTCGGACAAATGTTGGGGATACTGTGTGCCTATTTCTATCTTTGTCTTACATTATGTAGAGTTCACAGCTACTCACACCACCAAACTTAGATCCAAGTGCCTTTGTCCTAATCAATCATCATTTCCGGTAAAATTTATATTAAAAAATTAGAAAAATGCAAAAATTATGAACAAAATTAGGGATTTTTGTGGTTTGCATTGTTAGGCTACCACCATATGTCATGGCAGGGGCAAAACCCCTACTTCAGAATAAAATAATTGTTTTATCATTAGTCACCAAATCAGTAATATTTAAATGTATTACGATGTACTTTCAGTTAAATACATTTTTGTGACTTATATAGGCCTACTCGTTTCTAAATTCATGGGTCATCAATGGTGTGTGAGATTTGAAAATAAGATGTGATTTCATATTATGAATTTGTATAGGCTGCTATCGGTGAACTGGCAGAAAACTAGTCCAATAATTATTACACCAGACATACAATTTATAACTGAGCGCAACCTTGCTTTATTATTATAACTTGATAATTAATAAATATCGATTTAACATTGTCCTCAATTAACATTATAATCAAGTTCTTATGAAATGTAAGTTATATAGAGGATAATAATAGCTATAAAATATGATTTTAAAAATATATATAAGTTATGTAAACAATTATTGTACACTTTACTGTAATAATGATGACTGTTGTATGGTTCTTAGTTTAGTCAGCATTTGTATTGTGTGAAGAGACAAGCTTTGTTTCGCTAGAGTTAGACGAGGCTTCTCTCCGTACACATCAGTGTATATGAATATTGTACGTTATTTGTTATAATTGTTTTAAAGTTAATAAAATTAAGTGTAACAAATAGAATTGTTCTTTTTTAAAAAGCAATTCCCTCGAACCAAAAACGTAACTTATATATATAAAGGAACTATCTTAAATCTTGGAAATTTATGTACGGCAATAACATGTTATTTTTAGTGTTTAAGTGTTTCTTTACGTCTATAATAGGCTAATGTGAATAACATTGTCAGTTTTATTGTAAATGTGTAAACATCAAGAACAAGCAATGAACTACATTAGTTTTGTAGTTTCAAAATTATTATGTACCACTGTTTGTTTATACTCGTACCTTTTGTATTTCTTTATAATACAATAATACAATGATTTGTAATAAATAAAAGCAAATGTGTGCGGTCGTGGGACCCTCGTCAGAAACGAAGTTCATCACGCATTTTCTTCAATTCTTTACCAGCCTTAACGGCAACACACACACACATAATTTTAATCTTTCAATTGCCGTTTATTATTAGTTTGTTTTTTATAAAAATATTTACTGTTTCTATACGTTTATTGTTATTATAATAAAGGTATAGAAATAATTACAACATCAAAGCTAAGAAGCTAAACACTGTTAAATGGCCATTCATTGTAAATACATTCAATAAAAAATTATTGTGTGTATGTTTAATTTATTTTATCTGTCTTAACGGCAACATAGATACACAACATACATACAATAATTTTAGGTTTGGCCTGGACTTAAATTTACTTTCCAGGCCTAATCTAAAATTATTGTATGTGTGTTGCAGTTAAAGCAGGCAAAATAAATTAAATATACACACAATCATTTTAGGTTAATCCTAGACTGATGAACCTACATTTTATGTTTACTGAATGTGTTTCAGCGCTTGACGATAATATCTGAACTACGCCGGACGGAACCGATCGTCTCTTAATTTAAATTGATGAACCAAAACACATGTTTCTTGAATGTGTTTACATTCATTGCCGTAGCAACCAATTTGATAACGCTTTTTCGTTACGCGTATTTTATATTTTTCATTACCATAGCAACCAATTAATAACACTTTTTTCGTTACGCATTACATTTTCTATTTGTTAACTCCTACCGCAACCAGCGTTAAGGAACTTCGATCCAAAAAAAAAAAAACAGCCAAGTGAATGTAGAAAGGGGTTCTTTATCATGAATGAATACCTTAGCGATGGCGTTAACTTGAGTGCGATACGTGAGTTCAATGCTAATTTCCAAATAGAGTGTATTGTCGGAATATATTTAGCTTCGCTCTATAACATATTGTTTCAAGGTGTGTAGGTGGCATGTTTAATAATGTTTTAACATTCTTACAGTTTTTATAAAGAATATTTTCCTTGCAAGCCCGAAACGTAGAGATAGAAATGCTCTAAAAATACATGACAAAATGTATGACAAGAAAATTTAAATTACTTTACAAATAATTTGGAAAGAGTAAATCTTAAGTCTTAAAGTCTAAAGTAAAGTCTTCATTGTTATTTTCTAAACTAACATTGAAATACGCTAATAAAAAACTTAATAGGTGCTACTTTTTAAGTACGGTACTTTTAGTGTTATAATATATAAAAAGATGAACCACTCGATTTACGAGTAATGAAATACAATGAAACCGGTCAAGTTTTTCTCACAAGGGGTTCTGTATCATGCCTTTCTTAAACAGTAAAGCAAAGCACCGAAATTTTACTTGAGCACAGTGTATACAAAGAACACTTAAAATTCCTTTCAGTTTTTGTAAAGAAAATTTTCTGTTCTAGAATTGTGAATTTAAAAGTAGATATCTTTTCAAAAATTTTGATAAGGATCCTAAATGGGTTACTTATCGATATAAGTGAAGAAACTTCGTTCTAAAAATACAAAAGAAAAATATTAATTATTTACCATTGAGTCGAATTGTTACATACAGTATATTTTCTGTATAAAAATGGCCGATTCTATTCGGCATCCAAGTAATCTAAAAAAGCACATAAGACATTTTTATGCAAATAAAAGTGTTCTAAATAATTTCTTTCTTTTTGTCTTTGTATCTCCTGTGTTCGAAATTCGACCAATTTTGATGTAAAGTAACGAAATTCGACTTGTTTTACACCTTTTTAATTTATTAAAAGTATTCAAATTCTCAATTCAATTACCATCTAAACGTATCTTAACAATATTACTTTCATTTATTATCAGGGATGACAAAAATAAAAAGCCTAAACAAAACTTCTTAGTTCAATTACACACCAACATGCACAGCAACAAATCAGACCTAAAACACTTCAACAATAACATAACCTAAATCATCTGTTGACAGGTGAGTAAAATAATTAACTTATTTATTTGAAACTCAATTAGATTATCAGCTGTTTAGAACCAATTATTTCCTATTCATTTAGTTGTGGCATACTGATGCAACTTTAAAACTCGGAATGTAACCAAAATAAAAGTGTAAATCAAATATTTAGCTTCACAGTGACTTAGAACTAGAAATTATCTTTCAAATAAAAAAAGAATCATCAAAATCGGTTAAGTATTGACTTTAGGAAGTGAGTTAATAAAAAGCTTGAATTTTTTAAATATATAGATAGTAAAAAAGACAACTATATAGTAGCCATTTCTCTCCTCCTCTCTCTCTCCCTCTCTCCCCCCTCTCTCTCTCCCTCTCTCTCTTCCCCCCTCTATTTCCCTCTCGCTTTTAATACCATATATTCTAAATTCCATTGGCAGCCATGCTCAAATTGAAAAATTGTTAAAGCTATATTTCAGGAATTGTCAATCGCTGTTTTTTTGCTTGGGGTGTGAACATAAATTTGATATTTTGAATGCATCTGTTTATAATATATCTGTTAATGTTATATAAACGTTATAATGTTATTGTAATATCTGTGATTAAAATTGAATGTATTTTATTTTCAAAATTACTTTAACTGTAATTGCATTGCATTAGTTTTTTAATGCATCAAATTGTTCATTTAAAAATTATTTTATTGACATGTTCGTACGCTGTTGAGGAGTATGAGATTTTTAAGGAGTTAAAAACAAAATACGCAAGTGTTGAACATCACTTATTAATAACCAGTTTAATTTCAACTGTAATACCTTAAAGAGTTCAAGAAGTCCTGGGAAAGAATAGGTGCCAAGGGCGAGGTAACAGACTGACAGTTGCCGTTCTGTAGCCAGATGGTGTTCAACAAATACTTACTGTTTTTAAATGTACTGAGTTGTGTTTTGTGTATTTAATTTTAATGTTTGATGAACTCGCCCGAGCAATTATCTTTTTATTTGAAGATGGTATAAAAGTCCCGAAACGCGTCAATATATATTAAAAAGAGGTCGCTAGACGGAAACAAAGCGGAGAAACTTTATTCAAATGTTTTTTGTTTTTGTTTTTTTTACTTTCTTTTACAAGAAAATTATTTAATTATGTATGTGGATGTTAGTTCATAGGTAAAATTTACGCGTTCCTAGAACTTGGAAATGCTATTAAGCTTATCACGCATGAATAAATAGCATTTGGGGCACCGTTCATTTACACAAATCTTACTAGTGTAGTTGTTTTTGTATAATTACTTTGTTTTGTTAGTTTATACTTGATACTTCCATGGAATATGAGCATCCTTGATCCTTTGCACCTATTATGTTTATCAGAAAGTATTCAAACAACTTAACATATTCACATACGTCGTAAACAAGCAAATTGATATATTTCTTCTTCTGGAAAATCAAAACGCAAATTAACAACATTTTTATATTTGTACACTTAAAATGTTTAGAGTGTGAATATTGATAATTTTTTAAGGAAATAAAAATTGTATTGTTATCTCACTTTTTTATTAACATCAAATATCAGCCATTATGTATCGCATTTAAAATTACGTTATCTTAAAACTCCAATTATATGCAATTACGTAGAACCGAATAATAAAAGTTACGACTTGTATTTGTTTTTTTACTACACGTTATTCTCTTAAGATAGACACACATACTGTAGTTGTAAAAGAAGGGCTGTTGTGTTACACACAAATAATAGACTCGATATACGTACAAACAGCTAGTTAGCATTGTTTTCCTGTACCTAACCTAACATTAATCTGATTTAAAGGATCTTGTTTACAAGTTCAGCTTCAATACAGATCCAGAAGGCTGTAATCCAAGTAATGAATAGCGCCTTGCAACGATTAATTATAGACGCAGGTTCATGCTTTCTGAAAACAACAATTAACTACAAATTCCATGTTTACTGAGAAAGGAGTATCTTAGTTAAATGAGTTGTCAAAAAACTTAAAAGGGAGTGTTTTTCAATGCAGTATTATATTGAAGTACCCAACCAAAATAAAGTATTGCATTGAAGTACCCAACCAAAATGAAGTATTGCATTGAAGTACCCAACCAAAATAAAGTATTATATTAATTTACCTTTTTATATGGTTATCTAAGTCGCTACAATTGAAACCATCAACACAACGGTTGAGCCCAAGGGCGCTCATATGATATTTTCTAGGAGGGGCTAGACCGGGGGTATGGGATTAAGTAGTACTCTCCCCTCCTTCGACAAAAGGGGTAAAGGGAAATTTTTTACTTCTCCTGAAAACTTTGAAAATTTGTGAAGCCAATTTGGCTGTTCAGATGAAATATTAACCAACGCAGCATTGCGTCTGTGCCTTTACACCGTCAATGAATACACAACTCTACACAACGCCTTTGGCCGCACCAAGTAGTGACCCGGCAGAACTCTTGTAAAAAATAAAATAAGTTTATATATAAAATCAAAACGGTACATACAATTTAAACCATTATTCTAGTGCTAAACCACTTCTATGTAATACTGACTTTAAAATAATGCTGTTAATTGAAAATGCATCACTATAAACAACAATATACATATTTTCCTTTCCCTGGGAGCTAAGGGTTCGCGGCCTCCTCTGCTATTGGTATGGGCGCATGATTGAGCCTACTATCAGAACTGTTTTTACAGACCCCAGACTTTACAACAGTTTGGTAACTATATAAAATATTTTTAAAACTAATCAAGTTATTTTACTTTTTAACTCTTTAAACATTCATTTTCCCAACATTTGATTTTGTTATTTAGGCGTGCAAACTGTGAGTGATTTTCAACTTGTTACGAGCAATTTGGCACATTCATTTTAAAGGCTTTTTATTTTAAGATATACTACAGCATTATATTAAACTACTAGCTGACCCGTACGGCGTTGCCCGTGGTGGTTGGTATTTTCAGTCTTTTTAATGTAATTGTATTCTTTTTAAGTGTTCAGTCGTTGAGTGGTATTTGGCTTTTATATATATAGATCTTAAATAATAAAAGCACTATTGTCATAATAATAAAAGATCTGAAATTATGATTTTAGTAACTTTGACCCCCCAAACCCCCCCTAAAATTTCGAATTTTTTCAAACCCTTTCTTAGTAAGCACCTATGGCCCTATAGGAAACTACATACCAAATTTCATTCCAATCCGTTCGGTAGTTTTTGAGAAATCGTGATGAGTGAGTCAGTGGGTTTTGGCTTTTATATATATAGACTAATGTATCTGGCAATGCTTCGCTATTGCTTGATTTAATTTTATGGGGGTGTTATCCCATTTCATCCCTTTGACTTAAGTAATCGAAATGCAAATGTGTTTTATATCAATTAAGAATAACACTAGATTTATAGTTTGTAGGAATTTAGTGCAATTTATTTTTATGGTGTATGGGTAGGTAACCCATTTAAATATTTTTGTTTGTAGTGACCATACATGGTAAATATGTAAATATTGTTCTCTGAATATGTGTAAATTGTGAAATTTTAGTAAAATTAGTGGAGTAGTTTTTGAGAATATGTAAAGAAAAAGTGGATTATTGTTTTATTTTAAGGGTAGTTATTTCATTTCATCCTTTTGATTTCAGTAATAAAATTGCAAATAGTTTTGTATATCCCTTAAAAATAATATTACATAATTTCATCTTTTTAGCTTGTAGGGAGATAGTTTAATTCATATTTATTATATAGGGGTAGCAACCCCATTTCAACCCTTTCCTATTGTGAATGTAAACCATCCAGGGATCCACTCAAACACACACACACAATTTTATCAAAATTGGTCCAGCCGTTCAGGAGCAGTTTAGTGACAAACTACGTACAAAAGAATTATATATAGTTATATATAACTATATATATATGGATCTGGACAATTAATGATGTATAGGCCTACTGCTGTAATATTATAATACTAAGTATTATTTTCTTTGTAGGACATGGTGACTTCAAAAGGAGGCCGCGCTAATATCACCACTTCTCGTCCTGATACTCTACACTGCTAAGAAGTTGTAGTCAACTGAGAAATAACATAGGCGAACTGGCAACACAGCAAATAATGAACAAGATCCCGCCAAAACTGTTGTAACGTCACGGGACCACAAATGATAGTGTTTTGACACCCAAATGTGGTCCACAGCTGTTGTAGTCCTCGTGGACTACAATCACAGGTAAAATGATACCCGCTAGGACCACAATCAGGGGAGGTAGAAAACTATATATATATATATATATACATGTATATATAGGTATATATATATATATATATATCCAGAGATATTCACAGCGTTTCGGACCCACCTACGTATATAGTTACATCCAATACAGAGCCTCTTTTATCAACATAATTAATTCATATTTATTCATTATTTAAAACTTATTTATTAAATCTATTGGGTGGGATAAATTATAGTATTTATAAATGTGAACAGATTATACCTTAATACACACAACTACGTAGGTCAAATTTAATTTAAAAAACTGAGTCATGCATTAAATGCAAGGTTTTAAAAATGATTAAATGGACATTGTCTAATGTTTTGAGTGTCAAAACATGATTTTGACAGTATGTTACTAATAATGTTAGAAAATTTTAAAGAGAACAAAATGACCACATAAACATTGCCGGTAACTAATCCATTTGACGTTTACCAAATCCAAAGATTGTATTGTTTTTTATTAACTTTCATCCACAAGATTAAAAATTGTTCACGAAATAGAATAAAGTTGAAAGGTCAATTCAATTAGCTTTGATTGGAATCAGATCGTCCAATGACTACGAGTCATTCGTGACCGGACTCTAAATACCATGGAAAAAGCATTAAGCATTTCCCCTCTTTTTAGCGAATTTCCATAGGAAAAATGAGCTATTGCAGTGGCCCTTATGGTGAGACCCAAAGTCGGGAGTAGCAAATGAGCACCGATCATGGTCCCCAGAACACGTTTTGTGGTGTAAAAAAAAATCATATATATATAAAGATACAGGGTGTATCAGGAAGAAACGGAAAGAATTGCAGGACGTGTTCTACTGGTGAAAATAATGAAAAAAGTTCATATAAACATAGGTCCGCAAACGCTTCGTTTTCCAGATATCCGCCATTTTGTTTTTTGAACAAAATAATTCATATCTAGAGAACAGTTTGACTGATTGAGTTCAAACTTGGCATGAAGTTTAACCTAACAGTAATATACCTCAAGAAAAATAAACGATTAAACCCAATCATGCGTTTCAAAATGGCGGCTGTTTGAAAATTTCAAACCTAAATTACTCGAAAACCGTACGTTTTAACGAAAAATGTCAAGATACCTTTTTTGTAGCCCTTTTGATTCCCTATCGGATGGTGTAACTGTCAAAACAAGGAATAACAGTAAAGTTATGTGTACTAATTGGTTTGTTCAACCCGGCATCCTATACCAACACTGTAAACACAAAAATATTGCATGTACATTCTAGCGGCCGCATTTTAAGTCCGATTTGGTCCAAATTTGGTACACGTGTTGGTTGTCTATGTGGCTCGGACGAGTTCGTTAGCCAAAAAAATCCAACAACCGGAAGTACGTTTTTTGAAACTATTTTTTGAGATTTTTACTACGAGAATTAATTTTGTTTAGTTTTTTCTAACAATATAAATGTAGGATGTTATTCTGCGCATTTTGTTTTTTTACGCGACCTTATAGCTCGCTTGGTTCCCCCAAAATCGACAAAAACGTAAAATACCATAAAAGTACCCAGTTCAAAGCTAAGTGTTGCAAACTCGCGAGGCCACTAGGAGGAAACAAATTCTACTAATATATTGCGTACACACAGACAGCTGTTCAACGCCTTCGTGAGTAGACCTATTTCCCAAATTGTTGGTTGAAACCCTAAAACATAGGCATATAAACTTAATTTTGGAAATTTGCTCAACTCACGTCAGCGGTCCAGCTGCGTGGTCGATTTATTATTAGTTCTGGCGTCCTTTCGGGTATTGATTTATTTAAGGCAGGCTATATTTGCACTGTATTTCCATCGTAAATAATATGGCCACATATATAAAATA
>JAGFPH010006034.1:37626-53172 GCA_018207615.1 Philaenus spumarius | reverse complement strand
TTGCACTGTATTTCCATCGTAAATAATATGGCCACATATATAAAATACCTAGTAGACCTAGTAGTAAATTAAGCAAAAAATAACCTTATTTTGATATATACAGCTCGGATTGACATGGGGTTTTCTGCATCGTGTTCAGAAATGGATCTGGAAAAAATCTTGATATAATGATTGAAGGCTCGGTTGGAATTGCAACGGGGCTGCATTAAATTCATTACAGAAGTGCATACATTTTTTGTAATATCTAAAAATTGATAAAAAGTGGTGAAAATCATTACTCGTGGGTTTTTGAGGTCGCTGGTTCGGAATCTGACATCGAAAAACGTGGACGATGCCCCGGGCGGCCTCAACGGGCCCAGGGCTGAAATTTAAAAGTTGAGAAAACTACTTGGAAAGCGTTGTCCGGTTGTTCTTGAGGTCGCTAATTTCAAACCTGACATCAGAAAATATGAACGGTGCTCGGTGGGATTCTACTAAGGAAAATGTCGTTGATGGCCGGGGTGGCAAAGGTTGGAGGGTAAAAAACAAGACAAACCCTAAATTTTCTTACACTTTTTAACACTCCAGATTTGTGAACAGCACTAATTGAAATTCTGGGGGATTGGATAAAAAGTCGAATTTTATTATGTAGCATTTTATTTTTAAGAGGCTATTTTTTGTCACCTTTAATGTTGTAAAAATAAAAAATAGGTAAATCAATTGCCATTTCAACGGTAGCATTTAAAAGAAGAAAGTGTATCCCCGAAAATGCATTCAAAAGTGCATTCTTACAATTCACCACTCTGCCCCCAACCCCTAGTAGAGCCTCTAACGAGCGTCTATCAAAACCCCCCCGGGAAACGATTTCCAAGTCGTTTTCTCAACTTTCAAATTGTGGGCCCTGGGCCCTTTGGTGCCGCCCGGGGCGTCAGTGAAGTTTTTCGATATCAGATTCGGTAGCTGTAACTTCAAAAACCCCGAGAAACGATTTCCGAGTCGTTTTCTCAACTTTTAAATTTTGGCCACTGGAACTTTTTGGCCGCCTGAGGCATAGCCGACGTTTTTGGGGTCATTTTCGGAACCAGCAACCTCTAAAACACCAGAGGAGTGAATTTCACCACTTTTTATACATTTTTAGATATTTTTAATAAATTAGTCACTTTTGGATGCATTTTATGCAGCCCCGATGCAATTCTGTACGAGCCGTCAATCATCGTAATATGTAGACCTTTTCCTAATTCAACACAATGCCCCCATATCGACCATCCCATATCGATCCAAGCTGTATCTCAAAATTAAGTTATTACAGTGAATTTGGTATAATTTCCCAGGTCTGTCGCCCAACACAGAATAAAATAAGAATAGGAACTACTCTGATTAGGAGGCGTTGTTCTAGCCAAATAATTGTGAGAGGTAACACCAAGAGCTAAGGCGACATTTTTACTTTCTCACTATACTACAGTATAGAGAAAGTATAGTGATCGCAAAAAAATTCGATGTTGAGATTTTTGTGGAAATATCCGTTTTGGGACCCCCTGAGTCCAAAAAAGTGGTTTTTACAAAATGTCTGTCTGTATGTCTGTATGTATGTCTGTATGTATGTCTGTATGTCTGTATGTCTGTATGTAGACAAAGCTAGAGAGAAAACTATTCGATCGATTTCAACCAAATTTGCACCAGACATGTCCAGTACGCCTGTATAGATGCACGAAAAAGGGTTTTGAACAATTTTGAAAAACAACCCCCTTTTTGGCCAAAAAACCCCCAAAAAATCAGTTATTATTTTTTTATGAAAAAACGGCTCTAACGATTTTGATACAATTTGGCTTATTTGTAGCCTTTAATGTGCCCTACCATATACAAAAACCCGCATCTTTCTAAAAATTCTCGTTTAGCTAATAATAATAATAAAAATAACTGATTTTTGGGGGTTTTTTGGCCATAAAGGGGGTTGTTTTTCAAAAATTTTCAAAACCTTTTTACGTGCATCTATAAAGACCTAATTACGTGTTTGGTTCAAATTTGTTCGAAATCGATCAAATAGTTTTCTCTCTAGCTAATAATAATAATATTTATTAGTTAATCGCCTACTTTAATAAAAGTATACAAAGCTAGAGAGAAAACTATTCGATCGATTTCAACCAAATTTGCACCAGACATGTCCAGTACGCCTGTATAGATGCACGAAAAAGGATTTTGAACAATTTTGAAAAACAACCCCCTTTTTGGCCAAAAAACCCCCAAAAAATCAGTTATTATTTTTTTATAAAAAAACGGCTCTAACGATTTTGATAAAATTTGGCTTATTTGTAGCATTTAATGTGCCCTACCATATACAAAAACCCGCATCTTTCTAAAAATTCTCGTTTAGCTAATAATAATAATAATAACTGATTTTTGGGGGTTTTTTGGCCATAAAGAGGGTTGTTTTTCAAAAATTTCAAAACCTTTTTACGTGTATCTATAAAGACCTAATTGACGTGTTTGGTGCAATTTTTTTCGAAATCGATCGAATAGTTTTCTCTTTAGATAATAATAATAATATTTATTAGTTAATCTCCAACTTTAATAAAAAAAACTCTCCTAACCCACCCTACAAGTCACAGTGAATCTGTTTAGTAATTTAAATGTGTTTGTGAGAAAGTATGTGCCAGTTCCTGGTACCGTTTATTTTATTATTGTGTTGGTTTGGAGGTAATCACAAATTATAATTTTACCAACAGATATAAAAACTCACGTTAGTATATGTTTCGGGCGTACACTCGCTTTTATATTACTTGATATCATGTTTTCTCTTGGTATCCATGTTTCGTACATCGTTTACGTGATATAGCCTATAGGCCTAATTATGTGGGTGGGAGGGGGTGAAATATGGGTGGTAAATTGCACCGGACCCGCACAAGCTAAGGCCGGTCCTGTTTAACACTATTACACTTCGTACATAATTATTCCCAAGAATATACTTTCTCAAAAGATCTCATACAACTTGATAAATACTTAGGTTTACATATAAATATATTTTCATCACTCCGTACCGAAAGTAGCTACTTTCGATGTCAGCTGGTAGCAACGAAAACGATCGTTTCCCAAGCTCTGATTTAGAGCAAGGGAAAAACGATCAGCTGATTTTCCCTTGCTCTAAATTTGTTTTCCCTTGCTCTCAATTAGTTTTCCATTTGCCTGCTACGCGCTCTGACGTCGCTTTGCCGTTTATTCTTACAATTTAATGTTAATTGAGAAATATAATAGTTTGCATTTTACTGAGGTTTCTTCTTCAGCATTGTGTGTATTTTTGCGTCGTAATGAAAAGTACCGTTCATAACTTGTACCAAAAGTGATTTTCCGGCACTTGCTCCAATTATTCCCGTACTCGGCTTCGCCTCGTACGTGAAACTTGGGCGCGCACCGGAAAGTGCCACTTTCGGTACTAGTAATGAAATATACTATTACACCGATGCACAAAAATTTAACCATTACTGAAATGAAGTACTATGAACAAAAAATATAAATTTACTGGTGGCTTGTAGGGACAAATGCCCCTATTTATACAAATTATACTGATCTGTTTTTCATTGCAATGTATTTCTTATGGAGATTTTTGGTAACTTTAAGTTCCTTAAAACCCTATAAATGTTGTAAATTGAGAAAACCGTATATTTTTCCCCGCTCCTTCGCATCAAAACCTTTAATTTGAGCCATTTCCCAGCTTTTTACGACCTTGCAAGCTCCCACAATCTTTCTCTCAACATTCGGCTCACGAAATTATATATTTAGATAATAGTAAAAGCTCAAAGAAATATCGATTAGATTTTTTGAAAATAAATTTACTTTAAAATTGGAACGCAAAATTTTATTATTTTAATTCCTTTAGAGTCAATTAATACAGGTGCTTTAAAATACTTACTTTACGGGTTATCCTACGCATATTTCGAATTGTGAACTTTTCTAAAATTTTTGCAACTAATGGTTGATATTCTCCAGTATGGGCTTGTAGTAGAAGTGTATAAAATGATTTCAATGTAGAGAATTTAAACAAACAAAACACACTTGGATAGTTGATACAATTAATGAAGATATCTTTAACTACAGACGAAAAAGAATATTAATCAGAGATAACTGTCACTTTATAGGTGGATGAAACCAAGCGCTTTGATTATTGTTGGAACGGAACGTAAGCAATACAAGGTAATTCATTAAGACTTAACACATGTTTCTTCGACCGTTATTTCTATCTGACTGACTCTTTTGACGTCCACAAACAACGTTTAGGCAAGGTTACCGACTAGTAATTATAAAGTTTTATTTGTTTTAATTGTAATCCGGTTTTATTGTCTACTTTTGGTACTCTTGATTTCAGAAGTTTACTCCAAGGTTTTTGTCTTAAACATTTATTTGTAAATTTGCTTATTTTCATTGTAAAGTTTAAAATACAAGCTGCATAAGAACATAACTTAAATAGAAGTTTATTATTTTTCACTTAGTATTTCCTTATAATCTACTGATTTGAAAGTTATTTTTATTGTAACTGCTTTTATTTATAAATTTTGGTTTTTAGTTGTAACTGCTTTTGTGGTTCTTTTACTAGCGAATTTCCATAGGAAAAATGAGCTATTGCAGTGGCCCTTATGGTAAGACCCAAGGTCGGGAGTAGCGAATGAGTACCGATCATGGTCCCCAGAACAAGTTTTGGGGTGTCATTAAAAATCATATATATATATACATATATATAAGTGTGTGGGGGGTGTGGGGTGTGGGGGGTGTGGGGGTTGTGGGTGTGGGGGGGGTGTGGTTGTGTGTGTGTGTGTGTGTTCGCACTCAAGCAGCAGCATTTTATGTCCGATTTGGTCCAAATTTGGTACACATGTTGGTTGTTTACGTCGCTCGGACAAGTTCGTTAGCCAAAAAATCCAACAACCGGAAGCACATTTTTTGACCCGAAGTAACTATTTTTTTAGATTTTTCCTACGACAATATTTTTTTTTAGAGTTATTTCTAAAAATATAAATTTAGGATATTATTCTGCACATTTTGTTTTTTTACTCGACCTTATAGCTCACTTGGTCAGCGGTTCAGCTGCGTGGTCGAATTATTTTCTTCTTATAAATTACTTGAAGTGTTTTCAACTATTTTAAAGTGTTGCCATCTTACCTTTACAAATACAAATCGCTTCTATCAGTTTACTATCCGTACTAAAAGGTTAATATTTTAATTTATTCATTCAAAAAACGTTTGTAATTTACCTTTCCTTTGTAATTTCGTATTTCCTATGCCGTTAAAATGTACTAGGATATAGGTAATCTTAGAGAGTGAGCATACGCTTGTTGATATCTGACTAACCTAACTTGCATCAAAACCCATGTTAAACAATAAGATGTAATAACCTTAGAGATCAGTTCTTGCCAGATATTGGAACGCTGTCGGCCTACTATGCAACGCTTTGTTGGATTTATTTTCTTTAGTTGCAAATTCAAGTTAGGAAGTAGAAATGTATTTAAAATAAACTAAATGGTTCAATATAGTAGGCATTTATATTGAAATTTTAAATTATAATTTATAATCACCTTAATATGTAAGTAAATGCGATTACTTTTATTAATATTGTAATTATCATTTGCTAAACGCTTGGTGGTCATAATTGCTTGAGACTCCAAACGACCAATAATACTAACAAACCAATCAAAGGTCAAACAAACTATAACCAGTCAAAAATAAAATTTAATATAACACGAATAATTATATCAAATTTACTATAGATTCTATTAAAAATTATTACAGTTAATACAATCCTATTTCAAATTTTTAAATTAATTAACAAGAAAAAACTAAAAGGTTATACATGTAAAACATAAACTTCGATGTACAATAAAGTAAAATTGACATAGTAAACATAGCAACAACAAAAGACAAAAATAAAAATACAGCAACACAATTGCATTTAGATGTTAAATTTAGTTTACGGAATAGTTCCAATTAAATGTTACTCGGCTAACCTGAAATTTACGAAATGAAAGTAGAAAATTATTTGAAATCTTAAATTGAATTAACAAGAAGAACAGAAATCACCATAATCTTGAAAATAAAAGCTAAATAAACACTTTAAAAATAAAAAATACCAATTGAGATAAACTGTAAAAGTAAAACGTAACAACAACAAACAAACATCACAAAATAAAGTAACATGTATTTATTTGTTAGAATTTACTTTTGTTACTAAGAAGTTTTAGTAGGATTTTACATTTCCAGTTTGTATTGTACATAGAAGTTGTACGAAATGGCAAGGTTTGTTTGTATATATTGTTTAGGTATTGTAAGAAAAAATATGTAGGTTTGACTCGGGACTGCCATAGACGTCAAACCTCCCTTAATAAGTGAAATTACAGAGAGCAAATGCTTATAAAGGCATTTCAGTTATTACGAGAATGGATGATTCCACACTAACCGACTCGACACCGACACGACATCGGCACGATACAGCAATAGTACCGATGTCGTCACGATATCGGCAGACGTCTTTCACATTGGCTGATTTCACACTTACCGATAAGACACCGACACGGCACCGACGCGATATCGGCACGATGTTGTCAGTCATGAAAATTAACTTAAACTTAAGAGTAACTTTCACACTCACCGACATATCGGTGTCGTGTCGGCAAGTGTGAAATCAGCCATTCACCGACTCGATGCCGATACCGACACGAACAATTGTACAAGCTATCGTGTAGATTGACCCAAAAAATACATAGGACAAACAAGGATGTTCAAAAAAAGTTTAAGGAACATAATCCGTCTGCCAACAAATTACATAGCTAATAAAAAAAGTAAATGTGCTGTCGTGGGACCCCCGTCAGGAACGAAGTTCATCACGCCTTTTCTTCAATTCTTTTACCAGCCTTAAAGGCAACATACACACATAATTTTAATCTTTCAATTGCCGTTTATTATTAGATTGTTTTTTATACAAATATTTGCTGTTTCCGTACGTTTAATTTTACTATAATAAAGGTGTAGAATTAATTATAACATCAAAGCTAAGATGGTGAACACATTAAAATGTCCATTAATTGTAAATACATTCAATAAACATAAAATGTTGGTTCACTGTCTAGGCCTAACCTAAAATTATTGTGTGTTTGTTTAATTTATTTTACTTATCTTAACGGCAAAATATATACAATGATTTTAGGTTAGGCCTAGACTTCAAATTACTTTCTAGGCCTAACCTTGAATAAATACTGATAAAATTTATGGGCCTATAAAAATTATTTCCCGATATCTTTATTCGGTGAAAAATTGTTTGTTCATGTCTTCAGTAAAAAAACAAACAGGGCTTACTTTCCATAAGTTCAATTAATGTCACAACTTCATATTTAGAATGAAACATATTTATTATTTATCTAACAGACAAAAATATTTAACGAGGCCAAATTATTATTGATTGATTACCATAGCAACAAGTAAACAAACTGAGACGATATCGTACCGATAAAGAAGGGAGACCAGCAGCTCGCCGACATGTCGGCGCCTGTAACGACACGACACCGATATGTCGGTGAGTGTGAAAGCCACTCTTAAGTTTAAGTTAGTTTTCATGACCGACGACATCGTTCCGATATCGTGTCGGTGCCGAGTCGGTGTCGTGTCGGCAAGTGTGAAATCAGCCATTAGCTGGTATTGTAGTTTAATCTATAAATGTCTTACATTTATATCTCAAGCTAAATTTAGCATCAATCCAGGCCTACGATACAAAATGGAAGAGTTTACTTTAACAAGTTTACTACTACGCAAATTTCGTATTTCCTATGCTAGGAGCCGACATTTTATTTTTTATATTTATAGCCTAAATGAGTAGAAATTACTTTATTTTTTATTTTTTAACCTATTTACGTATTTTAAAACGGCGCACATGTGCGTCCATAGCACATAGGCGTAAAATTGGCGTGCGAAGCACGAAATGCTCTGTGTATTGAAAATTTTCCCAAAACGAGGGTTGGTGTGCGAAGCACTCAATGCATTGTGTATTGAAAATACTCCCAATACGGGCGTTGGCGTGGGTCGGCCGCTTCTCATAGTGTTCAGTGTCAAGCTCACATGTGCGTCCTTAGCGATGAACGCGTTAAGTTGGCAGCAATGGATGTCCCCAGTAAAAATCTAAATATTCACAGACTAAGAATAAACATAAGCATTGTTGCTCAAATTATTTTAACAAATAAAGTAACCTGAATATTTGAGTTATTGAGGAAATATAGTGAGACGTCACTTAAAGGTCAAAGTAAAAGTAGGAGGAGCTACAAAGTCAATATTCTCCGCCGAATTGAGGCCGTTTGAAGACTAGAAGTGAACTTTGTCAAATGCCCAAGTATTCTCAACAAACAACAAATAATTTTGTTGTTGTCATTCACAGATGCTAGAACGATATTTCAGTAACATAACTCTATCTTAAGACATAACGAATCAATATGATCAATCGATTAGTAATTTTTTTTAAAGTATTAAGTTACATGAATTCTAAATTTTTTTCCCCACCAAATTGAGTGTCTGCCGAAGACCAAAATGTAATCATTGATTGAGTCTGAATACAAACATAACTAATTGAAATGACACTTGATCTCTGTAAATATATATTGTTTGATTATTTTTGTATTATCTGAGGACAGAGTTTTAAAGACATATTTGCTCCTAACTTTTTCTAAACAAGGTGGAGAACTTCATTTTTGTTTGGTTACCGGTAGCAGAGAGCGCGACACTAAAACCTCAAGGGTAAATGAGTTTTCGCGATACCCCCATAAATTGATTAAAGTAACAATTTTTATTTTGTAACAATCTAATCTTTAATTTTTTTTTCTTATCTTGTTGTTGAAAATAAAAAAAATGTTATCCAGAGATATGTTTTAGCAAGCTATGTGTGTGTTTTTGGAAATTTCTTATACTCATACATGGTAACAGACGCGCTCATCAACTCCTATAAAAGCTAGTGGACGTCCATACGTACGTGAGTAACGTAAAATATAACAGGTGATTTCATCCATCATCTGTAATACTTAAACAAAACCCAGCGTATTGTTATGATACAACTACCATAATTATAATTTCTTGTGAAGTTGATTTTTTTAAATATAAGTTATAAAACTAATGTATGCTATAAGACGTTATAAAATTGTCTTTGATGTTATAAACTGAATATAAATACAACGATTTTTCATCAATATAATCGTTTATACAAATTTAAATAAGAGATACCTATTCGTTTAACTTCGGAAACATTCGTACATCTTCTTGACCCTTTCAGATCTGTTGTGTACATTTGTAAACATTAACTTTAAAGCCAAACTAATAATCCTTATTTTCATCAATTGCAGTTCTGGACTGATTGTCTACATTTTTATACATTACTTTTTCATATTTATGAAGACCTAGTCAGTTATCGTGACAATAGATTGAAATATATGTTTAGTTATTTATTTTTAGATCACTGTTGCTTTTCTTTCTTGTGTTTGTGAAGTTTTCAGTTGTTTTTGACCATTTAATTGTGATTACGTTTGTAATTGATAAATATTTACAGATTCTATTAAGTTTAAATAGTTATTGAAGTGCTTTTCATCATAGGTTTTGGGTTTTTTTTTGTGTGTGTTATCTTCAAAACAGTTTATGTGTACAATTGTGACCATTGGGTTTTGACTATCGTACAATATTTCTAACCTAAAAAATTTATTTATTTTATTTATTATTTTTATAACCTCAATTGAAATAGATGTTACGTGTATTTAGAAATAAAACATTATTGAACAAAGTTTAGGAACATGAGTGGACTTAATAAAGACGTTTCAATGTTAATTGCAATGAATCGTAAATAGCGAAGGAACTTACAGTACTTTTAGATTTTGATCTCTCAGATTGCCACAGAAATGTTACCACCTATATCATATTTCAAAAAATATATTCCAGATGAACTCTATTCACTAATGGCTGAAATGACAAACATTTAAGACAAGCACAATGTGATTTGTGTGAAACTAAAGAAAATACACATTTCTATGACAAATTACAGAAGTTCTTATTTTTATATTGCATTTTTTTAAGAATAAAATTTTAGAAAACTGTTATGAATAAAAATTTTAGAAAAACGTAATTTTTATTTAGGTAGGTCTTATTAGATATCACACAATTGTACACATACATTTTTCTCAAAATCCAAAATTCAAAAATAAAAAAAAACTTTTTAAAAATCATTAAAAAATATATTTAGTCATAATTAAGCAGAAAAAAATGTGAATCATCCACGAAAAAATCTGGTCTGAAAGAGTTCAGACATCGATTATTAATTTCTTCACTATATTATTAATAACTTCTAAATCATTTGATCTATCAATATGAAGTAAAAAGCAATTAACAGTTAGTATTTTTATCTTTCTTTAAATAATTATACAATAACGTATATACAAATAAAATTTTCAGAAATAATCCTACAGTTTTATAACCCTTATAGTTCTACACTTTTACAAAGTTGAAAATCACCGCCAGCAAAGTTAGGTAGGCCTAGATAAAGTGTATTGTTTTTAAATAATATTATTTTACATGATGTGTATTGAATTAATCTGCCTGCGATTTTCACTACAGATCTTTACTGCGAAGTCTGACAGAGAAATTGAATATTAGGGTAGGTTTAGTTACTATTCTTTGTCTACCTCTAGTCTGTTACTTGTACAACAAAAAAGCTTTGCTTCGTTGAAATTTTAGGAGTTGCTGGAACTATCGCATATATTATTTCTCAATACTATTTTTTTGTCGGTACGCCATAACTTCCTTAATACATCATCAAATTACATGAATGAGGCATCATTTTAAAGCTTTCCTTAACCACTACACGGGAAAAATAGACAAACAGCTTAAAATTCATGTTTTAATAACAAAAATTGATTTAAAAACTTTTATATTATACTCTGTATGTTCCTAATGAAAGGCGCCATCTACTAACCATCTGTTTAACTAGCATGACAGCTGTTAGTTAGATTGTTTACACTCTAAGATTGTATAGGGAAACTGTTATTTATAAACCAATGTAAATAAATAAACTTAATTAACTGAATTAAATCAACGTGTTAAATCAGGTAAATGTAGGCCTACTCCAAACTTGCGAAATATTCGCACGAGTCAGCTAGTCATATTTTAATAACAGCAAAACAAGAAGAAGTACTAGGAAGGGAGGAAGATTACAATTTCATTAACAACAACTATTACAGAACAACAAGATTAAATTAAAATCAAATGTGTATTACTCATCATTCTGTTCACTATCAAATTACGAACCCTTGTGTAACAACAATGTATTTCTAACTTGCTGGTTGAACAGGGAATACTGTTGCGGGAAATGTATTGTTAAACCATTGTCAAAATCTCTAAAGCTTTCCCCAAATGATTTCAATTTAATTATAGGATAACTGCCGCTGCTTACTACATCACTAACAATTCAACTGCAATATTATAGAACTACATTGGATTAGCTTGAAAATTGCTCAGAACTTTAATATAATGAAATTATTCTACATTAGTAATTTTTTTATTATTTCACCCATTGTTGTACACTATTTTTTGTTGGCCAGCCTAAACCAGCTTAATTCACTCGAACACTTATTCTAGCTAACACTTTTTTTGTTTGTTATTATTCAATAACAAAACATGTTTTGCGTTGTTTTTCTCTTAGTACATTTCTTTTGGGGATGGGTCATACAAACAGTGCAGAGAAGCATTTCTTTTACACTCTGGCAAGTAATCGCCATTGAAAAGTGTTATTCAGAAACGTATTTAAAAAATTTGAACAAACTCAGTGGCAGACAAAAGACGCGATAGGAACAACTCTTTCAACAGAACAAACACTACAGGACATCGAAGTTAGGTCGCTAGGTCTCCTCGTACATACTTAGTACATACTTTTGCAAGAATATTTCTTGAATTGTATCCGTACAAAATTCATGAGCATGGATCATTCGAGTGGGTAAATAAATCTTCTTTTTGAAGTAAAAACTTCTATAGGCGCACTGCGACCAAAATATGTTGCGGGAGGTGAATCTGATTTTACCGTCACGCTCTACTATATATATAGTACACATGTGTATATAGCAGAGTATATATAATTTACTTGAATACCGTTGAAATTAACATCGAGCTTCAACATTTTGTAAGTCATGATAAAATATTTTACTTAGTAGTACCTCTGAAATTTTCATTGATCTTCAACATTTTGTAAGTTGTGTTAAAATAGTTTACTTAGTAGTACCTCTGAAATTTACATTATGCTTCAACATTTTGTAAGTTGTGTTAAAATAGTTTACTTGGTTATACCTCTGAAATGTACATTATGCTTCAACATTATGTAAGTTGTGTTAAAATAGAGTTTATTTAGTAATACCTCTGAAATTTAGATTGTACTTCCTCATTTTGTAAGTTGTGTTAAAATAGTTTACTTAGTAGTACATCTGAAATTTAGATTGTACTTCCTCATTTAGTAAGTTGTGTTAAAATAGTTTACTTAGTAGTACCTCTGAAATTTAGATTGTACTTCCTCATTTTGTAAGTTGTGTTAAAATAGTTTACTTAGTAGTACCTCTGAAATTTAGATTGTACTTCTCATTTTGTAAGTTGTGTTAAAATAGTTTACTTAGTAATAGCTCTGAAATTTAGATTGTACTTCCTCATTTTGTAAGTTGTGTTAAAATAGTTTACTTAGTAGTACCTCTGAAATTTACATTGTGTTTCCTCATTTTGTAAGTTGTGTTAAAATAGTTTACTTAGTAGTACGTCTGAAATTTAGATTGTACTTCCTCATTTTGTAAGTTGTGTTAAAATAGTTTACTTAGTAATAGCTCTGAAATTTAGATTGTACTTCCTCATTTTGTAAGTTGTGTTAAAATAGTTTACTTAGTAGTACATCTGAAATTTAGATTGTACTTCCTCATTTAGTAAGTTGTGTTAAAATAGTTTACTTAGTAGTACCTCTGAAATTTAGATTGTATTTCCTCATTTTGTAAGTTGTGTTGAAATAGTTTACTTAGTAGTACCCCTGAAATTTATATTATACTTCCTCATTTTGTAAGTTGTGTTAAAATAGTTTACTTAGTAGTACCTCTGAAATTTAGATTGTACTTCCTCATTTTGTAAGTTGTGTTAAAATAGTTTACTTAGTAGTACCTCTGAAATTTAGATTGTACTTCCTCTCATTTTGTAAGTTGTGTTAAAATAGTTTACTTAGTAGTACCTCTGAAATTTACATTGTACTTCCTCATTTTGTAAGTTGTGTTAAAATTGTTTACTAAGAAGTACCTCTGAAATAGACATTACGCTTCAACATTTTGTAAGTTGTGTTAAAATAAAGTTTATTTAGTAATACCTCTGAAATTTATATTGTAATTCCTCATTTTGTAAGTTGTGTTAAAATTGTTTACTAAGAAGTACCTCTGAAATAGACATTACGCGTCAACATTTTGTAAGTTGTGTTAAAATAAAGTTTATTTAGTAATACCTCTGAAATTTAGATTGTACTTCCTCATTTTGTAAGTTGTGTTAAAATAGTTTACTTAGTAATAGCTCCGAAATTTATATTGTACTTCCTCATTTTGGAAGTTGTGTTAAAATAGTTTACTTAGTAGTACCTCTGAAATTTACATTGTGCTTCCTCATTTTGTAAGTTGTGTTAAAATAGTTTACTTAGTAATAGCTCTGAAATTTACATTGTGCTTCAACATTTTGTAAGTTGTGTTAAAATAGTTTATTTAGTAATACCTCTGAAATTTACATTGTGCTTCAACATTTTGTAAGTTGTGTTAATATAGTTTACTTGGTAATACCTCTGAAATGGACATTGTGCTTCCTCATTTTGTACGTTTTGTTAAAATAATAAAATTTCAGATTTTAATTTTCAATACGACCAACGATTTATATTCATTACAATTTTCATTTCTGTCGGCAGTCTCGCGACTGCTTTTTTTTTTTGATCTTCTTTACATTCACAAATATACTCTGTGTACTTGTAAGAGATCCATCTACTGCACAACTTTCCTCTTGCAATCCATGTGCACGAAGAACTGGCCGACTACCTACCTGACTATTACCTTCGCATCCGATTTTTATTATCCAGCTATGTCGCTGAATGCTTCGACAACCAAGGGTGGGTATAAGTTAGAAGTAACATTTTTGGTAAAGAACACATCAAAATGCTAACTTTTTTTGCAAGTTATGTAGTATAATTTAAGTAAAATAAATATACATTAAATGTTTTCTCGTTAGATGTTGTACTCCTTTAATCAAGCTAAAAATATTTTATCTTTTTGTTCACTAATATTGCTTCAAAAATTTGTTATGAAATTAATCGTGTGATTTTATGGTGTATTGTAATAATTACAGACATTAACTAATAATAATTACTTATATTCATGAATACTGTATTTTTTTACTGTATTACCAATACAATTATTTTTCTGTATCACTATTGTTAACTAGATATATATGCCACTTCTTACATACTACGAAGATACAATTTGTATTTGTTGTTTTTTTTTTATTCTTAAACCATTTTTATAAAAAACATACAACATTTGTGTACGAAAAATGTCTGCAAAACTAATAGCATAACGAGTATCTAAACATGCCTAAAAAATCAGACGGAAAATTAGCTTTAAATTTTTTTTTTTTTTTTAGTTTATATTATAACATACAGAATATGATACAGTAAAAGTAGCAAAATCTTATTAAAGTCGAAAAATGTAGTCGAATAGACATTCACATTCATAATAAATCCAAACAGAACATTTTTTTAAATCATTTCTGAAAGTTTGAATACATCTGTTAATAATAATAACAATCTTAATTTTTTAGGTGAAGTTAGAATCATTCCACTTAACCTCAAATTACAAAATGCATAAATACATCCACATTTACACTACAAACAAAAATTAATAAACTAATAAAAAAATTATAAAATAATAATTACATCTAAAACAAAATGTACAAATATACACATTTATCTTCTAAGTAAAATAAAAGTAAAAGTAAATTATACTATACAGATGGTAAACATATGTGTATACAAACTTAAACACTGGAAGACAGACATTGAAGGACATCCTTCAAAACTCCCGAAATTCCTGTATGCTGTACTAGCTGTCGGCCATGTTGGCTGACACTCCATAAGACCAATGTTAAATTAAAATCCAAATGTTTCCTTTATTTTTGATCGGATAATTAATTATGAACGATATGTCATTTTAAAGCTATGGCCAATATGCATGCAAATGGCTTTTCCAAAACTAAGAAAAACGTTTTGTTTAATATTTATTAACAATTTAAATCATTGATTTTTAATTTTTTTTTGTGTTGTCACTATTAATTATAGCGATAAACTACCAAGCCATTCGCATGAAGAATTTTGTCCCCAAGAGTTTGGTATTTTGTTTCTAAAAGCTATTTGAACAATTGCGGGTTTTAAATGGATTTAGGCTGAGCAATGTCCGTGCAACCTACAGCCGCAATAGGGTTACTTTAAATATTTTTGTACGTTGTAACTATTAATTATAG
>JAGFPH010006034.1:27412-37616 GCA_018207615.1 Philaenus spumarius | reverse complement strand
ACGCTATTTGAACAATTGCGGGTTTTAAATGGATTTAGGCTGAGCAAGTCCGTGTAACCTACCACCGCTATAGGGTTACTTTAAATATTTTTGTACGTTGTAACTATTAATTATAGCGAAAAATTACCAAGCCATTAGGATGGAGAATTTTGTCCCCAAGAGTTTGGTATTAAAAAAAAAAACGCTATTTGAACAATTGCGGGTTTTAAATGGATTTAGGATGAGCAATGTCCGCGTAACCTACCGCCGCTATAGGGAGTCGCAGGTTGCTTTCCGTTTTACTAGAGCCGACCCTTAAATGTTAACAACAAATTCCAAACAAAACATTTTACATTTTGTCCTTGCTAGAAAGGTTTGACGAAGAAAAGTTTTTATAAGGTAATTTTTAGGTTGAAATGAAAATGTCGTTAGGAAAGCTTTCTTTCTTGTTTCAAGCGTTTTATGTGTTCAAAGTTTCGTAATCTTCATTCAATTCATAACTTTTTTTTTAAGTAAAGCGTATATCGTGGCAGAACAGGTCTGAAGTTTCTAGTTAGTTTAATAAATTGATATCAAGAAATGCAAGATGAATAAAAATGTTAAATCTTATTTAAAAATTTTGTTAAAATTGAGAAACTTTTCAATTTTAAGATGTTTTTTTCATTTATAGTTTCCAAACAGGAATAATTTAGTCTAATTCACTCCACAATTTCGCTTCAAACTGCAGACGTTCTGTTAGCAAATTAATTTAATATTTACTATAGTTATTTTAATTATGTTTTATTTCATCCGTAATTGAAGTGTTAATTATATATCATTTAATTAACTGTTTTAACAAAAACTGAAACTACGATAAATCATCTTAACTCAACTGTTTATCATGCACAATCGACAGCTTTCAGAAATTTCACATTTTACATCATAAGATTCATAAGACACTTACAAAGTAAGTTCAGGTTACATTTGGTACTAAAACTAAGTGATTAGTGATTAGTCTATCAAACCTGTTCTCAAAGATTTTATATTAGGGAGTGTTCATTGTATCAATACATCAGGTTTTCACTGTCACAATTTTAAACTGGTATGGTTTGTTTGTGTGTATTCCCCTTCTATTTTTCATTAGTTCGAGACAAGTAATAAATATATAGGAAGGCTAGGTTAGAACCCAAAACGAATGTTGAAATAAGTAAATAGCTGGTTTATACACTTAGTACGTAGTTTCAATAAATAAATGATTAAATTATTGGCGCTTTTGTTATGGTACAATATATAAAATTTTATACTTCGTATTTTGTGTATCATATGTTGTATTCTGTCTTTTGTAGTAGTACGGCTTTAAGGACAGCTTATTTCATTGTTGGTTGTTGCCAGGCCACTAAGCTTATTATTATTTTCTTGTTTGAGTTCAGTTAAAGGCATAATTGTCCTTAATATAACAATCCAGAAAGCGTTTAACGTAGAGCATTATTTTCGCTCACACGGAACAGAGTTTAGTATGATGTGAATTGCTGTAGAGTTTCAAGAAGGACATTTTATATGATAGTTATTTATGTTCAGAGATAAACCAGTCGTAACAAATTATATTTTTTTAGTTCATAGAGTTGAAACTATTCATTTGTATAAGGATTCGAAGATTTGTATTAAGAAGTATAATGTAAAGTGAACTTTAAAAAATACGTTAAACCAAGATTTTTAATATCATTATTTACTTCCTGAACTACCCGAATGAATAAATAATATCATGTTTCTAAAAATACTTTTGTTTTGGTTTGCAATATAACCTATAAAGACGAGTCATTTTAAATACTGTTTGCCTCGTTTCGCCAGACTGTTCTTTAAAGATGTTATAAGTGGTTATAGTTGTTTTACATATTTTGGATGGAATTGTTGTGCCTTTAAAACAATATTAAAACAGAAGCATTAGTGGTAATCAATAACAGTACTAGATAGTTTAAAAACAAGTTTATTTAGATTTTTTTTATGTATCAGTTATTGTTTTCTCCGAAATTTGAATGTGTAAAATTTGTAAAATGTAAAGAATGTCTTGTGTGATTCATACTGTTGTGTTGATTAGTTGCTGCGATGTGATATTCAGGTTTTTTAATTAACGCCAGAGTTAAGATAAGCAGAAATAAGCAACAAATGACACAAAAGGGAATTTGTACTTTTTTACATATAAATTGAGTAACCCTCGAGAGAAAGCTCAAGACTAAACATATTCGGCTGTGTTCAATTCAAAATCTTACTGGTTTCCTTGCTGACTGTGCATTTACTTCTTGTGCAACAGTTATAATAATCTTTGTAAAATGTAAATCTTGTTGTTTACTATGATATCTGCTTGTATAAAAGTTTTTTATAAACTTTAGATATGAGGTAAGCAGGAGAAATAAATACATAAACTTGTTAGGTCATATTTGTGAGAGTTCAAAACGAAGACGAAGAAAAAGATTGAAGTTAGTCTCTTTGTAGATTTGATAGCATACCTTCTTTCATACGCATTTATAACTTAAACATGAATTTATGTTAAATTTTATGAACTAGTTACTTTTATTAAGTATTACATTTTTAACGATTTACAAAAAAATCTAATAAAAAGTAAATGTGCGCGGTTGTGAGACCCCCGTCAGGAACGAAGTTCATCACGCCTTTTCTTCGATTCTTTTACCAGCCTTAACTGCAACACACACATATTTTAATCTTTCAATTGCCATTTATTATTAGATTGTTTTAGATACAAATATTTATTGTTCCATATGTTTAATGTTATTATAATAAAAATGTAGAATTAATTATAACATCAAAGCAAACATGGTAAACTCCGTTAAATGTTCATTCATTCAATAAACAAAAATGTTGGTTAATCCGTCTAGGCCTAACCTAAAATTATTGTGTGTATGTTTAATTTATTTTACCTGTCTTAATGGCAACATACATACAATAATTTTAGGTTAGGCCTGGACTTAAAATTACTTTCTATGCTTAACCTAAAAATTTCAGCGCTTGACGTTAATCTCTGAACTACGTCGGACGGAACTGATCGTCTCTTAATTTAAATTGATGAACCAAAAGACATGTTTCTTGAATGTATTTACATTCATTGCCATAGCAACCAATTTGGTGACCCTATTTTCGTTACTCGTATTTTATATTTGTCATTGCCATAGCAACCAATTAATAACACTTTTTTTCGTTACGCATTACATTTTCTATTTGTTAACTCCTACCCCAACCCGGGTTAAGGAACTTCGTTTCAAAAACTCAAGTTTAAACTTAATCATTAAACAGCGTATGTCTCTTTTATTTAAACGTCAATGAAATATGCCGGTATATGATACATGTTTTAAAAACATAAACTGTCTTCGAGCAGGTCTTCCCTTTTGTGAAGTAAAGTCGCGGTCCACAGAAAATTAAAATAAAAGTTCTCAAGTTTAACATTATCCTTTGTTAACTTCTTGCTTTTATACTTCCCATTTCTAGAAGATGTTTCATAAATACAAAGATAGTAAATGTTAGATACTCGAAATACTTAAAGCCTGCTGTATATTTTATTCTGCTTAAATTATGATTCATTATTCACATTTCTGACATGTCTTCCTACCGTTGTGTTATTAATTGTCAAATCCAAATGTGAATTACGCTGATGCAAAAAAAAACGTTAACACACAATTTCCTCTTTTAAGATTTTGGAAAATTATATTTAAATAAAAGCAAATAAAAACATTTCCATATTTATTTTAATAATTTAAATTTCTATATCAGAATGTCAACAATCTACTTTGAGATATGTGAGTACCAGTAATAGTAATTTTACAAAAAAAAAACTTCTCCCTTGGAAAAGTGGTTTTATATGGGAACAAAATTTTGTATAAATATATTAAAAAAAAGGCGTTAAAATACATAATAAAATATGCATACTTGGACCAGAATAAATATTTTTTAAAGAAGGAGTGTTTCCTTTAAAGACGAATTCCTCTCTAAAGATTGTGTGAGATTTGAATTATATTTAAATAGTGTCAAATTAATAACTTTTATACTGCACACGCATTTTTAGAAAAAGTTACTTGCACAAATTTACCTAATTGAAAATACAGTAATATGATTTTAGGACCAAAAAACTCAACATATCTAAACTGTAAATACGTTTTTTATGAAAACTTTTAATTATACAATTTTATTTAATAGAAGCACTAGTTTTATACGATTCCTTGGTTGTAAATGTTTTATCTTCTGGCTATATTTAACGTCGTAGACTAACAACAAAAAATACAATTCAGAAAAATGTATACATAAAAATGTTGTATTCAGAAAATACAAACATAATGTTTATATAAAGTCAAAGTATAGACACTAGGTACTAATATAGATTTTCGTTCTTCTTATTTAGGTGGTTGAGATTAAACCAAGACACCTACATTATATTTACCGTAGTCCACAAAGTGCTTATCATAAGATAAACCCAAATTACCGTTAACTACATCACTAAACATGGCATAAAGGTTCTAAGGCGGAACATACACGTAACGATTTATCGTACGACGGATCTGTCAGATCAGATCGCATCAACGCTGTCCCCACACACGGTAAGATTTGTCTTCAGATTCTTCGCAGTGATCTCCCCTCTCCGCCTTTCCTCAACTCGGTCGGGTAGTTGCTGCGAACAAGTCGATCCAATCCGGTCGAATCTCATGAAATTTTCATCCAATCCGACATCGTTTTCGATGTCTGCCGATCAACCCACACACGTTCCAATCCGTTTCAGACCAGATCGAATGACGGATTGGAACTTGTATGGAGGGCCTAAGCTTTCACATAAACAACCATTCCTGTGACATACATTAACGGATATTGTCCTCGTTATATCGCAGGTTATTTATTTGTAGATGCTAGTGATGTAAAATAGCGCTACTTTGTGATAACGCGTTATTGGGAACATTGGTAATATGTGATACGCACCTATTATTTCAATCACCTATTACCTTCTTGCAGACAATAATTGACTGTTACGACGTTAAAGTTATGTTAAGAGTTAGATGTTTAGTTAAAGGATTGTTCCCACGACTGACTATTACCGTAATTAATTATTAACACTTCTTACATTAATTCGTTATTGTTTGGCTGGCATTGTCACTGGAACAAATACTAAGTTTAATGTGGCTGAAATTAATATGTACATGTTTCTAACAAATTCATAATGAAATTAATTATATTTTTTTGTGGGATGAATTAGTATAGGCTGCATTTAAACACTATCTCAAAACCTGAAAGAGTATATTTATAAAAAAAACTCAAAAACGCAATAATAATAATACGACATGTCAGGTTATTTTATTTATTATTTCGGCGTGTTTTCACCTTGTAATGTTTTCTTTTGATACGGGCGACTTTATCATGTAAGGTTTATTTTTACTTTTCTGTTTACTTTTATGAGGTTTATAATCATTAAACCATGTATGGTTTGTCTTATTTGGAGGCTCCACCAGATTTGACTTAAGAATCAATCTATGCTTGGCTGAGAGGTCTGACTTACAACTAATTGGTTGAAACAACTTCAGAGACGTTTGCATTAAATGTATAATTAATAATGAAAGATTGTACATGACATATGATTAATTTGATAGCTACAATTTTTCTAAAATTTGTATTGAATTTATTGAACAAAGGTTGAATTAACTTGATATTAATGAAAATTGTTTTTAAGAAACGTATAAATAATTTAATATACAATTTCTTAATAAAATTTTTATTTTTGTCTCTTTTTCTAAATTTTAATTAATGATAAGTTACTGAGTTTACTAAACTAACTTCACCGTAATATTTTGATAATTATTATATTTAATGTATAATGTTACTAAGGGAAACTGTACTAATTAATTGCTATGCAGTCTCCTTAATGTTTAATATATAAAACTTATTCTTTATTAAAATAGGCTAAACAAAATATAGTATAAAATACTTAAAAGTAAAAGTTTGTTAATTAAGTTAACATAATTCTTTGTTTTAAAACCTTATCCTAAACAGCAGTTTCTGACCTTTTAAATTCAATCGGAATCTCCTTTCAATTGCTTATTAGGTATTATTAAAATCCTCGGCAGCTAATTCTCTATAAAGAAAACCCGACCAAATTGCTTAGTTAGTATTGATCTTAAATGGTGAATTTATTTTATATTATTCTATTTACTATCAGTATATGATTTTACTTTAATCATCTTCATATGATTTCATTTATTTAATTGGCTTAACCTCGAGATCAGTATTAACATAAATTGAAATTTTTAATTTACTTACACATTTGCGATTTCCCCTTTCACTCACTCTGAAACTTTCATTGATGATTGACTTTTCTTGATTAGTTATTTGACTTGATGATTGATTTTATTTGATGACTGATTTTAAATTTTAGTATAGGACAGCTCAACACGTGGGGTTAGGTCAAAGTTAAAACAAAATCTTTGATAAATTATACTCGTAGCTTTATTTCGTAACCCTAAAAATAGCAATGTTTAGTAAACAAGTTATTATTGAACAACTAATTATTGTTATTAAACCACAAGGTGAAATACCAAACCACAAGGTTTCTTAGTTTTGAATAAAATGTTTTGAAATTAATTCTGTAGATTCTATTTAGCAACAAGTCCTAGTTTTTTATTTAAACATGATGAATAAACCACTTACTTCTTGACACTTCTTTCAAAGTTTTGCTTCCAGGTTGTTTCTTACTTGAGTCAAGTTACTTCTTTAAATGTGAATGATTTATATTTCAACTATCTCCGTGAAAATTCACAGGCAGATTAATTCGATACACATCAGAAATGCATAATTTCAAAAATACTTTTTTAAAACAACAGACTTTATCTAGGCCTACCTAACTTTGCTGACGGAAATTTTTAACTAGGTAAATGTGTACAATTATAAAAGTATTATAAAACTGTAGGCATATTTGTTAAATTTTGTTTATTTATATACGTTATTATATATTTAAAGATTGATACAAATATTATCTTTTAATGGCTTTTTATTTCATATTGATAGATCAAATGATTTAGAAGTTATTAATATTTACTAGTGGACCCGGCAATACTTCGCTATTGCTATTGCTTGATTTATCTAACCTAAAATTATATTCAGTTTTTGATCCAAATCAGTTGTTGATCAAAATCAGCTGTTGATCAAAATCAGCTGTTTTAAGCTTTTCATACGAACAGCTGTTTTTTGTGCCCCAGATAAAATCAAAAGAAATCTTTCTTCTTCTTCCTTAAGATTGACCTTCCGTAAGATTAACATTGAAACTTTGAGGGCTACTGGGGCGTATTCCTGAGGACCGATGTAAATTATAATGGGATTCTGCTCATCTACAGGACACTACCTTTCTAACGGTATGCGCGAATTTCTCCTAGGATGCACACAAGCTGAGAAAAAAGGACGACAAGTTTTGTGCTTGCCTATTAATATATAGATTAATTAATAGAAGTAAAGAAATTAAAAATCGAATATGTTTATATGTTATACGAAGATGTACGAATGTTTCCAAAGTTATCTCTTCTTTAAAAATTTGTATAAACGAATAATATATTTATGATAATAGGATGTATTTATTTACAGTTTATAACCTCAAAGCAAATCTTATAACATGCATTAGTCCCACAACAGATATTTCAAACAATCAACTTCACTTGCAATTATAATGACTAAAGTTGTAAACATAACTCCAAAGTATAACCTACGCTGGGTTTCGTTAAGTATTACTGATGATGGGTGAAATCAGATGTTATATTATATGTTCCTAACGCACGCATGTGTGTACGTAGTTCGGACGTACACTCGCTTTTATAGGAGTTGATTAATGCCACACTTTTTTTATGAAACTCGTCAAATGATATCACTTCAAGATGGTAACTCATACTAACTGAATTCAAACTTTCAAAGAAAACTGCCTTTTTAACTCTGGGGTGATAATAAGTAGATAATACACCAATGAAAATGTGTAAAACAAATCAAAGTAAAGGACAATGTTTGCTTGACGAAATTGGTATCTTGCTTCTTCTATTAACTGTTAGTGTGTATGGTTTCCTCTTAATAATAACGACATTTTTAAAGTGTGTTAACCCATGTTTTTGTAAGTGTGGATTGATTTTGTTTTTAACTGCAATTTATTTTCCTCCCGGGATGGATGTAATGTAGACAATATGTTTACAAACAAAAGTCAGCTGTGTAATACACAAATAACCTACTCGGTGTATGCGCCATTGGCTTTGTCTTCCGCTAAACACAACCTGGTTTGAGTTTTTGTTAAGGAATCTTTTTTGTTTTTGCACACTTCAATGCAGATCTAAGATTGGAAGGGCCGTAATCTAGGCAAGCAATGAAGCAATGATTAACTGTAGACATAAACAAGTTCATTAGCCTTTATGAATCCCACGTATGGTTATTTGAAAAGCAAAATGTACATGAAAACAGTACAGCAAAATGGGACAAAATCGGAAAACACGATTTCGTTATTTGTTGGTCGTCATTTTTAATTGGTTAAATATATGGATGTGAAAATGGCACCGTTGGTTTTCTCTTGAAATTCTACATCGATATGATGTATCACATGAATAATTTCCCATTAAAAAAAAGTTGCATTCAAGATGGCTGGTAAATTTTTTGAAATGATAATAAAATAGCATTTTTACATAGAGTAGGCTCCTCAATCACATCTACCTTCAAATTTTCATTACATACGAAATATTAAACCGTCTCCAGACTTAATTGTCACCCTGTATAACTATTAAATCTAACAAAGACAAATCATAATTTCCCATAACAGTATCCACCATAACGTTAACAGTGAAATAGTTCTTTCTGACAAAGTTAAAACCAAAAACCCGATGTGACTATGATGCAGCTGCAGGCAACAGTTCACAGGGTTTCAGGTGTCGGACGAAACTTGTTTTTAATGGAGCACTTGTGGTAGTGTAAAGTTGTTATTCGTTCCCGTTAAAACCAAAAACCCGATGTGACTATGATGCAGCTGCAGGCAACAGTTCACAGGGTTTCAGGTGTCGGACGAAACTTGGTTTTAATGGAGCACTTGTGGTAGTGCAAAGTTGTTATTCGTTCCCGTTAAACTGAGGAACCGTGACCAGTTCGAATACGCTGCAGAAGTTAGGAAAGCATAAAAATCATCGCTTCTTCTCTGAAATATTTCGGCACAGGTGCTTTAATTATATTAGTACAGTAACTAAAGGCTATTTTTACTGGCTATTTATTAAGTAGAAATAAATAAAAATTTATTCAGATTGAAATAAAAGTTAATTGCACAATACTGAAAACCTGTATTAATAAATTTACTTAAAAATAAAACGATACTTAGAATGAAATGGTTTGATTACAAAGATTAATATAGACGGTTTTAAATAAATTGACCAGATATAACTTATATAATTAGTTGTAATGGAACAGATCTGGTTTGAGGAGATATGAAGATTTATTCCAGGGTGAAATAGACATGAGATGTAGAATGATGTATTTTGGTGAATTTAAACTTTCACAATGATATAAAGCGGCTTTCTGCGAGCATCTCATTACTCCGTTTTCAAGTCCTTGTGACTCTTTGATTCAAGACCTTTTCTTTCCCCTTACCGATAAAGCAGCTGTTCGTTAGACTTCGTTTATCTGCAAGATAAAGGGGTCTAATGTTTACGGGGTGAAGGTCCGGTTTCCAGATAGAAGTTACGTAAGTTCCTACTCTATAAGTGCTGCTTTAATATCGTGGAATGACTGAAATTTGTGTACAATTGTTGGGAAGTGTGAAAGTGTTAAGTACAAAGTAACTGGTAAATATAAATGACTAGCTTGCCCGACCCGGCTTTGCACGGATAGACAAATCAAAGTTAAATGTATATTAACAAAAAATTTATTATATCAATAAATATATTACACTATGTATTTCTTATGGGGGGTAACTTTGACTCCCCAAACCCCCCTAAAATTTCAATTTTTTTAAAACCCTTTCTTAGCGAGTACCTAGGGCCCTAGAGGAAGCTACATACCAAATTTCATTCCAATCCGTTCGATGGTTTTTTTGTAGTAACTTTTACCCCCCAAACCCCCCTAAAATTTCGATTTTTTAAAACCCTTTCTTAGCGAGCTCCTAGGGCACTAGAGGAAGCTACATACAAAATTTCATTCCAATCCGTTTGATAGTTTTAGAGAAATCGTGATTTTGTAACTTTGACCCCCCCCC